>CXYZ01010242.1:254746-266125 GCA_900006705.1 Sonneratia caseolaris
GGGGGGGTGGGGGTGGGAAACCAAAGCCCAGCGGCAAAGAGGAACTGAACAAGACGGCGAGCGAGGGACGCTTGAATCCTTGATGGAGGCAACTGAAAATTCGATCTTCTACTATGTACCGTACGCAACTGCTTTTCTCCCTATACCAGCTTGGCGATCAACCACAGACCTCCTTAATTCAACACATAACATCCTTGAGGAGCTTGTACCTTCGGGTGGCCTGCCGAGGTGAAGGCCCGTTGCCGGGGCTCTTACCCTTCTCCGGTGCTTCGTCTTGCTTGATCTTGTCACCTGAATATTCTGATGGTTTCACTGTACCCGTGGCAGATTTCTTCGAGGAGTTTCCTTGCCTCGAGCCGGACCTCTCCTCACTTCGGCACCAGTCACACTGTTCGATCGGACCCGAAGATTCACTGTAGTAGTTGCTGCAATACCTACAATGAGAAACGAATAGGAGACTGAAATCAGAAGGGAATAGAAAAGAACTAAGTTTGGTGATGCAGACGATGAAAAAGTCATGACGATATGTTACACATGGTTCATATGTTGTTAGACTAGGAAAATCACACATCTATCTTTTCCATACGCAGATGAGAAACGCGGCTGCATATTCAAAGACATACATGTGTATACACGCACGCATAAGATGCATGAAATATGGCCTTGACTCGCAGATGGTGTTTATAGGCATAGAGATACGATTTGATTTATTTAAGGATCTACAAGCACATCTCTGGAAGATTTGCAGTAAAAACTAGAGTTTTAACAATCTGGAATGGAAAGCAGACGACGGCGAGAGAGAGAGAGAGAGAGAGAGGGAGGAAGTACGAGTGCTGAAACCGGTTACGGCACTTGTTGCAGTGGAAGAGCTTGTCAGGAAAACCAACGTCGCCGCACATGCAACACACCGGCTGAAGATCCACCATTGTTGGGCTCGGATTAACAGAAATGGGTCATATATATGATGAAGAAGAAGCTAGGAAGTGGAGGAGAAGGAGGGTGTGGGGGGGAGAGAGAGTCTTGCTACAGAAAGAAGAAGAGAGTGTGTATATCGTTGGTTCTGGGTCAGTGTTTATGTATCCAATCATGGCTGCATATATATATATATATATATATACACACAAAATATAATTATTATATATAAGATATTTATTCAACAATTTATGGTATAAATTTTTTTAATAATGTTTAATTATGAGGGAGTGGAAACCAAAGGTAGACCACAGGTTGCTAGCAGTCGTTTTCAGTTAAAGGTAGGGGAAGGGGAGAGAAAGAGACGTAAACCTTAAAAATCAAGCACTAAAAACGACGATTACCAGTGCCTTGATCTGAATTATTGTCTCATCTCATGCCAGTAATGATGTCAGACATATCATACCACACTCCTAATAACTTGAACCTTTTTGTTGGATCACGGTGCGCCTTATAGCATATAAATCCCTTTGCCTTTTGCAGCATGTTGTAGTGCTGCTGCTACACTTGGGTTCAAGCTCACCGATCCATTCCAATCTTGTCTACGTGTTTGTTTATGCATTTGCAGACATACGTACGTACATGTGTTTGTGTGTGTACACATATATAGACGATGTGAAAAATGTGTTAAACGCTTGTATGTGTTAGATTAGAATTATCGGTGCTGGGGCCCATGTCTCTCTGGACAAGTTTCCTCTGAGGCTTCAGTGGGAAAACGAGAAGACTATAACATTCCCCCCCGGAATGGGTAAACTTCTTGGTAGAACCCGTCCCATTCATGGCACTGCCAGCCTCTGTCATCTGCAGCGGGGAATTGAAATTCTCTTAAATCAACGAATTTAAGTTGTCATGAGATTCATTACTCTGCATATACAGCTTCGAAAACACATGTGCTGAAAGAGATAATCGGGCGCCTTCCTGTCTTGCCGGCAGAGAAGAGCGCACATAGCAGAAGCTGTCGATAATCTGCTTGGATTCTTAGATGTTATACCATGATTAACGAGGAACATATGCTTTTTGCTCCTTTTTTTTTATTTTTTTGGGTCCGCAAAGAAGGGGAAAATCTCGGGAAGAAAGAAATGGAAAGATCGGGATTGACCCTTGTCGACGGTCGTCGAGCCTCAGCCACTAACCACAGTTTTGGACCCACAAATGGTGTAAATAGTGGCCGGTCTGTATTTTCAAAATCAAGTGCAGCACGCTCGTCCTTGCTCCGTCCGGGCATCATATGCATTGTTTAGGAGATCTTGTAGCCTTTGTTCTTACATGGCTTTTGTCTACGGGAAATCGACCCGAAGGGTACAGTTGTCTGTGTACCTGGGCGTTCCACGTGCTTCAAACTTCACCCCTGATATTCTTCATCCATCCCCATTCTTTTCATATCATAAGATGCCGCTGGTCCAATCACCTCTGATCATCTAACTGACTTTATCGTATAATCCCCATACAAAAATCTGGCTGGCATCACAACCTGTGACAAATCAGATATGGGAAGATAGTATACACCCATCTCGACCTCCTGTCAACAGGCATAAAATTCAGTTATTATCGGTAGGTAGGACATCTTGTATTGCCGGATTTCTATCTTGTGCATCTCGCATTGGACCCGTAGGTCATCTTCTGACTCGACAAATATCTAGAATCTGCGTAGGCGGAGTTGAAAATCTGGTAGAAAGAAGGACGAGATGGAACCGAAAGACAGCACGATAAAGTGGGTAAAGTCCCGGCACACCACATGTGCATCACAAATGACTGGTTGGGCTGTTGGGGGAGGGTCCATCGGATTTGATCGCAGAAAGAGCTGCTGTCTTCCAAAGATTTGTTCGTACGATGATACTTATCGGTTATCACCCGCTTTTTTCATGGTAAAAGTCAGGAATGGGGGAAAGTTGAAGTGAAGAAAGGCCGAGAAAAGGGTAAAACTTCTTGCAGAAACTGAGAGCCCAGCTTGGCATAGTTTTCCGAAGCTCCCCACCGTCATGTTAAACTCGACGGTGGGCAAAACAGATTGTATTTAGGGGGCATGTCGAGGCACCTCAACCAAGCCACTAGCGTAAGCTCGTCTAAGATAGACAAATACAGTATATAGATAACTCATAGTAAAGTAGTGTTTTAGACTTTATGCAAGGTGCGTTTACACGGCCTGAAAAGTGGTGGTGGTGGTAGAGGAAACGAAGCATGGCGAGGAGCGGATTCGTCCTTCACTCGTTCCACACGTTTGTCAGAACTTGATTTGACCTTGTGTGACATTTCATGTTTCCTATAGATGGTCTGTTACACTTCATTAAGTAACTTTCCATTGTGAGCAGAACTCTCTCTCTCTCTCTCTCTCTCTCCCTAAGCTTTCAGTCTGCTGCAGCCAACCGGTCGTTCAAGCATCTCGAGGACTCTCTCATTTTCTTCGATTGACGGTCAGATCCAGAAGTGGAAAATCAGGGATAATAGTAGGGAATGCTCGGGATGAGAACAGTAGCGGAAGCCGAAGGAGCTTCCCAGCAGAGAAAGAAAAGGGCATTTGACCGGCCCAAGAGTAAGGCAGGAGCGCTCGAGAGATCTCCGTATTTCCGGGCCTTACTAAAGCAGATATCCAGAATTGATGCACACATACAGTCAGTCTGAAATTGGGAGATCAAAGTACTGTCCCGTTGCAGAAGAGAGTCGTGTTTTCGCCGTATGATATCATATCCTCAAAAAGAATATATAGGCGTTGGAATCTAGGAAAATAAGGAAACAAAATCGGGCCCATTGGATCGGACTTCACAAAAAAATCAAGATGCATACGGTGACTCTCGACACTGCCTTGAATTCCTCAAATCCTCAAGAGTTCTCCGAACAGTCTCTTTTTCCAATACCCAGTGGGGCCTTACAGCTCATCGATAGAACATTTGAGTGATTCCCATTCCATCTAAAAGCAATTCATGAACAGTCCCTCTCTTTTTTTTTTTCCCTTCTTTTTTGGGATCAATAATGGAATATGTGCATTAAGCTTATAGAGCCCAATCAAAGGGGCATTCCCCCCACTTCAATTATACGCAGATCAGAGTGACCAAAATATCTACCCACTGAGTTAAATTGTTAGCGAAAGTGGTTACACCTGAGTCAACAATCTTGTTTGAGCAATACCGCTCACTTGAAGTAACCTAGGGTTCTAATGTTGCCCTAATTAAACCGCTCTCGCCCTGAAGCAATACCCAGAGAAATATCTTTCACTCGTCACCTCTATCGCTTGACCGTAAAATTTCCCGATCCGGAGATAAACAACAGTACTGGATACAGAAGAGACAAGTGTCTCAAGTCGAGGAACAAACTGATTACACCCGTGCAGCACGGTCTTAGTCCCACGTTGTGCATCGTAAGTGAGAAAAATCTCGGGGTCACTTTCGAATTGACACCTAAAGAAGATGAACACGTAAAGAGTTTGATATGAACGGACTTAATTCATTCCATCATGTGTATATATATATGTGTGCGTGTGCATGCGCACATATACACGCAAATGGCATAAGAGGCCACATGAAGGTGTAAAGGAAGAGACAGATTTCTACATCTGTAAGTGTAACGATACCTATGCATACATAGATAGATACATACATTGTATGTATACAATTAAAAGAGTACCGTACAACCTCCTTACAGGGGACAGCAATTCGAAGGCTTTCCCCCCGTTCTTCCAACCAACATTCCCAGAATGCCAAAAACCCACTTCAATTCATCAGTGGCTCTGCTTCCCCGACCTGATTAAAATGAGTTGGCAACGCCAAATGGCGCGAGCTGGATGCCATTTGCATCACCCTTAACTTGAAATCTCATGAGATTTTGATTCCATTCACCGTAGTAAAAGAAAATTTTCTTGTATCCATATATATATTTCATCTCCCAGAAATTGGAAAAAAAAAGGGGGGTGTAGAGCTGGAGCAGGTACCTGGAAATATCCAGCAACTAGACAAACTGCACATCCAGCCAATCTTCCATTCCCGAAAAAACAAAAGCCCACACTCAGAGGAAGGTGCAGCTCTCACCTTTTGCCAAAGAACGAAGGTGCAATTCGAAAGCCACACTTTTGCACATTTGATCCTTCTCTCCTCTCACAGGTTATACATACACACATGCATATAGATATGGTTATGTCAATTAATTAAACCGATCGACGACGTGATTGATGGCGACTCCAACTTTTGATCGAAATCCGAGAGCTTAAGTTACGTACTAAAAAAAGGCACCTGGGACGAACTTAGGTACGTCTAGAAGCAAAAAACTACTAGAGACATGAATCTCAGAAAAGATTGCATGCATGCTGTGGAATCTCAAGAGAAATTATAGATTGGATTGCGACATATATATATATATATGTTTTATAAATTCGACATCCGTCTTGCATGGTCATTACATAGTTAAAATGACCTAACATTCATAAGTGCTTTAACACTGGATCATGGAGGGAAGATTTGACAACAGACTAACCGAAACTCATAGCTAACTTATGTAATATAGATTTCCCCTGAGAATGTTATAGCTCATACGTACTGGCCTGCATATGCTTAGAGCCTTCACCATATATATATATATATATATATATATATAATATTCGAGGTCACCCACTTGAGAAAAAGAGTGAGCAAGATGAAGCTGAAGAAGAAGAAGCCTGATGTTTCTGGTTGTAGGCTGATCTTTGCCTGAAGCAACAGTCGAGCGACATTCTCGGCGGAGACACAGCTATGGTCACTGAAGAAGATGACTGATTTCCCGAATCCTGCGGAGACTCTATACCAGGGATGAAAGCATAAGAACGATATCGGTGGAATCCGGGAAAATGAAAATAGATTCATCTAGATAATGTGTCAAAGTTGATGTCCGGTTATTGGGCGAGAGCGCAACAGCCGTGTGGATTTATAAACTGGATGCGTACAGCTCTAACTCTAGATAGAAATCCTGTCCACCAAGCAGAGGCGTGAAATAAACTTCTGCTTCTTCAGTGTGGGAGAAAACTTACTTGAGAGGCCATCAATGAATGTGCTTCGGCCACCTTGAGAAGGGGGCTTTTGGATTTCCAGGTTCGGCTGCAGCTGGGATTTCCTTCTGCGGCGGTTATGATCAGCCAGTCTCTTCCGGCAGCTTCGCTTTCCGTTGTCAAACTCCGAGAGAAGATGGAACCTGTCCATGCACGAAGGAAACGCATCTTAAACAACTTGTATAATCCGATACAAGCTTCCATGGCGATTGATTAAGCACGGGCAAGCGAGATGACAGTGAAATTCTGTTGGCATCGCCAGTTACTATGATCTAGGTAGGATTCAAACTTCGATTCAGCACTCCACTTTGGTTGGGAGATCTCCTCGATCGAACAACAATTGACCTCCTCAAAATCTCCATGGCCGACATTGGGTTCATTTTTGCCCACATAAAAAAGAGGAGGGTTTTTCTTTATTATCTCCTTTTTATTCGATTATCTGTGGCGATGGAGCAGAGATTGAATCAATTGTTGGGCTTTAATCAGAGAGGACCTGCAAGCTGTTTTCCGGCAAAAAAAAAAAAAAAGGACACAATTACATTTTTTTGTTATGAATGGGAGGGGCAATTAATAACGGTTAGATGAACCCTACTATAAAAGGCATAGCAACAGTACGTGAACGCCCTTTTCCAATATACTCTCTGCACCCAGAGACTCCTCCCGTTCGGACACATTTGCCCCTCGGGATTCCCCCTCCTCCCAAGACGACTACCACTGAAGTACTGAGTACCCCCGCCCCGCACCCCAACCCAACCAAACCCCCCAATCATTTGCGTCTCCACTTCCCAAGGGTAACCCCGTCATTCGACGCCGTGCTAATGCTACCGTCCCCACATGAGCTGAATTCAAAACGCGCTTTCCTTTCGACTCTTAATTGACTGCTGACCCGTAAACATACGTAATCGCGAAATGAGACGGTTGGATTCCAATCAAGAAATGGACGATTTCATAAGCTTTCTTTGATTTCCGGTCATGTCGACCCCTCGGGAGTGATTGGCCATGAGATCGCATACACGGGATAAGACAAAAAAGACCAGAAGGAAAGAAGGGGCAAAACGTTTTCTGGGTGGGGCGATAGGAGGTAGAAGGGCAGAAGCGTCTTTTGGACGCGTACCTGCTGCACTGCTGGCAGAATCGCTGAGTCGAGCCGGCAGCGATGACAGCGGCGGCCTTGGAATGGAACTCGCACACCTTGTGCCTCCTGTGGTAGTGCTTCGCGTGTGTCAGGTCGGCGTTGCACCCCTCCGCCTGACACCGCGGCGCCTTGGCGGAGCCGCCGGCGGCCTCCAGCGGCCGGGACCTGCGGTACAGCCTGTTCACGAAGTCGTCTTCCGCTGATGAGAAGTAAGTTCGCCCGCCAAGGTTCAGCCCGATCCGGGCCGTGAAGTCGCCCAGTGCAGCCGATACAGGCCGGACCATCACGTCCTCGCTCTTCGGTACCGCCATGAAATGGCCTCCTCCTGCGCCGCCTGGCCCGGGGAAGGAGTCTTGGTAGAAGGTGCCAGGGCCGGAGCTGTAGTAGGAAGAGGCGCCGTAGCTGCGTGGTTCATAGAACGGAAAGAGATTGTTCTGGGAGATGGGCTGTTGGTGTTGGTGCTGCGGGTTGAAGTGCGGCGGGAATAATGCAGAACCACCGGCGGCGTCTGTGGGGACGGGGAGGACATGATTCACATTAGGTGCAGCATTGTCGTAGTGGTCGACCATTGAGTGACCATGGGAGGGTTCGGGGCAGTCGGGATCGTCGAGCATCACGGAGGAGGCGTTGACACCGGTCCATCCATAGTTGAACATTTTTCCAGCTACGTGCACCTTAAGTTAGTTTCAGCAAAGTAGGCCGTTGCTGCCGTTTTGCTGTCTGACAGAACCTTCAACCCAGGCAGCTCCTGATTATCCTGCATAGGGAAGGAACATAATCACAAGTTTCAATAATATGGTAATAATGGGGAAACATTTCAATGGAAACATATGTTGAGGGGCAGAAGGGGTGCAATGTGATGTAAAGGTGTCAGCTTGGAAAGAAAGGTGATAATGCAGCAGGCTAAGCAAAGGCGAGGGGACATTTTGAGCTTTTGGGTCTCGGGGGGATCTTCTTTCAATTCATAATTCCGAATGTCTGAGAGAGATTTTTCTCCTCTTCGCCAATCTGCTGAGGTTTTGAATTTAAGAAAAGCGGACTTCGTCTTCCTCCGGCTGATAAGTCGCTGTTTTCTTTGACACCGTTTCTCAGTCTAAATTTAAGAACGTTACCTCTGAAACAGAGAAGCTGGTGGGGGTGGGGCTGTGCCGCCGGAGGATTAGACAGTGGCTACTGATTACGAAGATGCTCTAAAGCCTCTTCCCGTATTTTTGCAGATATTAGAGACCCTCCCTCTCTCTCTCTCTGTCTCTCTCTCTCTCTCTCTCTCTCTCTCTGTCTCTCTCTCTCCCCCTCCCCCTACCCCTCCCCCTTTCCTCCTTCTGTTCTGTTCTCCAATGGCGTGTTTTTCAAGTCTTACAGCTCTGTCTCTCCCCAAATTTCTTTCTTTCTACCCTTTTGGCTCTTTTCTATCTTCTGAAAAGTGCCTCTCTCACTCTCGCTCTCTCCCCACTCTTCTTGGCTCTCTCTATGTTCTCTCTCTCTCCTCTCTGTTCTCTGTCTGAGCGGTCGACTGTCCGAGAGGGAGCGAGGAGGTGAATTATGGGGGCCGCTTCACACGACAGGTAAACTACCCATTTACCCCAGGCCGGCCTGCCTTAATCACACCGATGCCACTCAGCTATAATAATTTCAGCTGTTCAAGCGTTTAAAGTCGAACAGATATATTGGATCGATTCGAGATAGTCATACGCCCCCCTACATCGTTCATAGTAAGAACCGAGACATATGGAAGAGGCAGCAGCCATTTTTGGGCCCGATTTAGCACCGAGAGGCGAGTGCGAACCATTAACAAATGTGGAGTTTGGAGATGCCAAATGATGCCCTGAAATTCTGCACAGCGAGAACATCAATCAAATTAACGATCATCGTGGAGCATGATTTAGGTTGAGTACTGTGGGGGAGGTGGGGGAGCGGGGGTTTGGTGTGGTGTCCCTTGGAATGAAGGCAGGCAAGACCCTGTAGTTTCTTCAATTCAATGCCAAGAGGTGTTCTCCTTCCCATTGAATGGGTCGGGCCCCACTTCTTTTGCCAGAAGCAACCATCACATGCTTTTAAATATATACATATATATATATATATATCTCTCTCTATGTGTGTGAAGAAGTGCATAACCTAAATAGGATAGAAAAGCAAGAGAACGGTAGGTTACTCCAGAAAACCTTCCAGAAGACCAAGAATTTAATTCGTGACTTAGTGAGAAGCACTTAACTTAGGCTTCACGTCCGAGAAGATTGACGAGAAAGCTAGGTTTCGTGTTCGAGGATATCGACGAGGGGGAGAGCCTTCCCTATTAGTGGGTGGGTCGTCCGAATGCGGATCTTGATGAGCCAACAGTCCGGTGTGAGTTCCAGCTGCTATGTGGTGAGGAAGGAAAAGGTATAAGTCGTCGTCAGCGTTTTCTCGACAGATCGATCAGCCATGGAATCAGCTGGCTTATGGGCACTACTCTCATAAGCTATTTTCAGGATCGGCTCTCGGGTCATTTGAAGTTCGCTTGAGGCCAGATCGAGTTCAAGAGAGAGCCGACACTCGTAGGGGCAAGATTAACCTGACCAAGTATCTAGACACGCTGAATTTCTGCAATATTAGCTGAAAGATCCAAATGTAGCTAGTCCTACATTGAATTATCGAGCTTAGTTAGCTTGAGATAGAGAGCTAGCTAGGGATTGATCAGATGAATTGATCTTGAGTTTCATCGAAGTTTGACTTAGGTCCCTTTGATCCTACGATTTAGGTTTGATTCACAGATAAAAATATTGATTCGATCTTTCTATTAAACTTATTATGAATTCATAAGAGATCGAGCTTACTTTATATGAAAGTTTAAACTGATGAGTGACGGTACTCAATTTTCTTATAAGCTCACAACGTTTTCTTCAGTTAATCGATATGATATCATATATCTCAATACCCTGCTCTCACTTGACAATGTGGTTTACTTTGTTACATATAATTAAACACTTGCTCTCAACTACTGCCTATGAGTCGGATGTTATTCTTCCGGTCTCGAACGAGGGCGATAACTAGCCTCAAGCCGAGCAATTTTCTTCTAGACTCGAGCTCATATCAACTAATCACGAGCCAGGCTTCCAAACTTGGGACGGGCGATGTGCGAGCCAAGTGACTCTAATACCATATTAAATTTGTTACAAACTCATAAGGGATTTGTCATATTCTGTCTAAAAGTATAAACCGATAGGTGATGGTACCCAGTATTTCTATAAATGAACAACGTATTTTTTCATTTAATCAATACGAGATCGTGCATCTCACTACTTTAAAGTAAAATTTTAAAATCGAATTATCTAAATAAATAAAAATGCCGATTAAGACTCCCGTTCCTCACTAACAGATAAGCTGACTCGAGAAAGCGATAAATATTTTTTAGCAGCTCTGTATTGCCTTCAACGTGTATTATATCATACACATACATACGCGTGTGTGTGTATATATATATATATATTGCTATTTCGAATACATAATTACATAAATGCATGTACGTATGAGCCCTCAAAGCTTTGCTCTCATAGTATAAGTCTGCACGTGCACGTTTCTCTCTAACAATCAATTTTCCACCTGCGTCTCCCTGTCGTGGAACAACGAGATCTTCCCGATCAAGCAGCTGTCCCTGTGTTTTAAAGTCACATAATATAAATAGAAACAATTCCTTCTTCTTCTTCTTTTTTTTTTTACTTTTTTACCTTTGGATATAACGGTATAGATTACCATGCAGGAGAAATAAATTTAATACAATAATTAATTTTTATCATAAAACATTTGGAAATCTTCTTTCATTTTTCTGGACAGAATTTTACGTGAGTGACCTGACCCAAACTCTCAGTACTTTTTGGAACCAATTTCCAATTAGAATTTGGTGGACAGAGCTATTTTTACCTTATTAATTTTTGAAAAAATAGCTGTGACCATTTTTCCTGTACAGGTCTGTTACACGTTTGCCCTCTAAGCGTACGCCATAATTGTTCATTTCGCTATTATTATCTTACGACAATTTTGTCGATGATTTGTGGGCGACCGTCGATGGTAATTTCATTAATGAACGGTCGTCTTAGCGATTGTCCAAAGTGCTGTGGTGGTAATCCCAAGGGGGGACATTCTTCTCTTCGTGTCTAGGGCAGGGTAATAAAGTTGACTGCATTCCTCTTGCATCCTTGACTTACACTTTGAACCATAGTTTTAAAAACCGGACCGGGCCGGCCGGTTCGACCGGTTCGACCGGGAACCGGCCACTCACCCGGTCCGG
>CXYZ01010242.1:266458-282775 GCA_900006705.1 Sonneratia caseolaris
TTATATTTATATTTTATATTAAACTTTTGGTTAATATAATTGTTATATTAATGAATTTTATTATAAATTATATTCAAATTATGATATTATGTAAATTTATCAGTAATATTATATTATTAATATTATTTTTTAAACATGCGGTTCAACCCATTGAACCCCCGGTCCGACGGCTACACCGGTTCCCGGCCCGGTCCGGTTTTAAAAACTATGCTTTGAACTTTGTCTAGTTGATTAATGTAGATCATTTTGGGTCGACTCATTTAAGGGGTTAAAAGTTTTTCGCCACATGTGAGACTCGAACTCGAGTCCTCCCATTGAGATGATGAGTGCCGAACCACTCGACCACGTCCACGGTAAGTTATATGTAATGTATCTCATACTTTAGATATGATAACATTTGATAATATATGGTGCTGGGAACCCATGTAGTCCTCCCCTCCACAAATGAATCACTCGTCACCAGTGCGCCACTGGATGCCCCTTTGAATGGACACACATTAAGAAGCCTCCGGGGGGGCACACGTACATCGATTGCACTTGCACATCCCACAAATTGACCGCCATCTTGTACCATAAAACCTTGAATATTCCACGTCCCACTTGGAAATAGCGAGCGAAATTGATTCTAAAACGGCGACTCTCGTGTGTGGCTGGTGTCTGGTAAAAGGAAGTGGCCGATTTTTCTATGGGCATCGGGATCGATGTTCAGACAGTGCGTTATTGTTGGGAAATGAGAGGTGAAATGCCCAAATTTCGGCAGATTTAATAAGAGAGAGAGAGAGAGAGAGAGAGAGAGAGAGAGAGATCGTCGTATGGTAATCCTATCCTCCCGACGTGTGCGTACGATGTAGTCCGCATTTTCATGTTTACGGGAATGCCCCTGGGAGGGCCACGTGGTGGGCGGAGGGAGCGAGTAGGGAAGTGGGAGTATGGGATGGGGGAGATAAGGGGCCGGGCGTCGCAGTTGCAGGGATCGTACTGTGCAGGGGACCGAGTCCATCCACCCGATCATCTCTGCCTTGCTCGCATTTCGGTGGTGGTGGTGGTGGTGGTGGTGGGGCAATGGACTGACACGGACGTTGACTCTGATGTACGGAAACCCTACTCCACTCCTTCCGAGAGAGGTCAGAGAGATACAGATGTGAGAGAAGAGCTTCTTTAATGCTTCAACCTCTCACCCCCTCCTCCCTCTTCCCTCAATTATTTCTCTCCCAAAATTCCAGCTCATGAACTCTGTTATTTCATATATATGTATATGTGTATAACCACACGCATACACCCAGAGGAAGTAGTGCCATCGCCTTTCCCCTCCGAGTTTTATAATCAACATCCACATCAGACGCATCTGCATCTGCATCTGCCCCCCACCCACTTTCATCTTTCCGTTTCGAGGCAAGAATAGGCCATTAGCTTCTCCTCGACGAGCTCTTTGGCTGTAGCATCCATCCTGGCCCTCGAGAATTCGTCAATCTTGAGCCCTACGAAGATGCGGAAAACATCACCTCGGTGACGTAGAGAGAGCTTTACTTCGACCTCCATGAGGACGAAAGGAAATGCATGTATACCTTGAACGATAGACCACTGCCCGTTTCGACAGGTGACTGGGAACGAGTACATGAGTCCGGGTTCAATCCCGTAGGAACCATCTGAGCATACTCCCATAGATATCCAAGTTCCCTATTTGTTGCCAAGACAAATTTTCAATAATTGGAGCTGTATGAACGCAGCACTTGCAGCTGATAATTATATGAGCAAAAATATTGGAGGTTCTTTCTCTGGTAGGAGACTAGAATTGCCAACCTTGGGGGTGCCCAAGCTCCAACCTCGCATGTGATCGCATATAGCACTTGCAGCTGATAATGCGCTCGACAGCTTCCGAGCCTTGATTATGGCTGCGCCACGTTGTCGTACGACGGTTTGAAACTCGGTCTTCAACCTAGATGTGAGAAGATAACAGCACCCAGAACACGAATCGGGATATTAGGTAGTTCTCTCGTTTACGAGAGTTGTCAACTGAAAAGGGTCCCCTGGAAAGAAAATACTAAGCTACGTACCAGTTATCATCTGCAGCTAGCTCCCGGACAGATTTCTCCCCGTTGCCTGTGACGAGGGTCGCGTGATTGGCATCTGGGTATTGGGTCGAGGAGTGGTTGCCCCAGACGATGACGTTCTTGACTTCACTCACAGGCACATTCAGCTTTTCCGAGATTTGGCCGAGGGCTCGGTTGTGGTCGAGCTGGGTTAAGCAGGTGATGTTCTTCTCTGGGATCGATGGAGCAAATTCTTTCAGGATTAGGGCATTGGTATTTGCCGGGTTTGCCACCACCAGGACCTGCAAAATGCAAAACAAACAAGAACATCTGATCGGTCGGTACTCCATTGAGAACGGATTGTGTTGAATTGTTTGAATCCTCACTTTGCAATCCTCAGCAGCATGCTGCTCCAAAGCCGATGCCTGAGCCTTGTAGATCGCCACGTTCTTCGACATCACGTCCTTCCTTTCCATGCCTGCCTTGCGCGGGAATCCTCCCACCATTATAGCAATATCTACGTCCTTACAGGCTTCGATGACATCAGTCGTACTGAGAACACCTGGCCGTGCAATCAGCTTTTCGGGGATTAGGCATGTGCAGTGTCTTGGTTTAGATATATTTTATGCCAAGAGCAACTAAGAATTGTGAGACGACTCGAAAGAGATCAAGTTGTAGGAGGAACTTATTACCTTTGAGGAGAGGATATGCGGAATCGATCAGCTCCATTTTCACCCCCTCCAGGGCCTCAGCAGCTGGCTCAATATCAAGCATATGCAGGATTATCGGCTGATTGGGGCCCAGCATGAGCCCCCTCGCAATCATCGGGACAAGGGCATACCCGATTTGTCCTGCGACACAGGAGCAAAACCATTTGTCTTATAAACAGACACAAACTTGTCATGTATGTAGCCGGACAACGCTCGCATAGGAAAAGGAAAAATTGAACTGCAACAACTGATAGTATACTTAACCACGAGGAACAAACTATACACAGTTCGCCAAAATTTTTTTTCATGGAATCGGCCAAATGTCTTCTGACCTGGATTCCGTTAAACTATATGAAAACAATCTAGTGACAAGTGATCGGAAGTAACATTGAAGCTAGGCGATGGCATGCCTGCAGCACCAGTGACGAGCACTTTGACAGGCTCCTTCTCTACGTTCACAAAACTCCACATGTGTCTTACGATCTTTGCTATAAGGGTACCGCAGAATAGGACCACCAAAGCTTTCTGCAGCAATGCGATATAATGGTAATCCATCGACTCAAGACAATGGAAAACGCCACGGTCCATCCTGAAATGATGCCATACAGGCTTCCTTCTTGAGCCATTTGTATGAAGAATTTGCAGGATTACTTCTGGTGCAAGACAACAGGAGACCTGATGAGCAGCGCCTGCAGGGAATGAGGATTGCTTCAGTACAGAGAAAAGGTTGATTCAAGTACCCTAAAACCGTGACCTCTCTTGTGGGCAAGGTAATAGGAGAATCAATAGTCGTATCATGGTTATGTCAGAGACACTTTATGCAAGGGGATTGGGGAATGCCATTGCCGATCTTGAGCTGACATATATAAGAAAGTTCTGAATGTTTGTATCTAGAACTCCCGGATTCTCGCTTAAGTTCTCTTGGATCCTCCAATCAGGGAGTCCCCTCCCCCATGAATAGACCATGACTTTCTCAAACCACTTTAATTGACCAAGCTGGTACTTGTTTCCATTCTACCATATATAAATTCTTACTTGTATTTTAGTACTTCCCCTTTTATGTCATATGACACAGAATTTTCTGATTTAATACGTTAATAAACACATTTATCACATTTACACCGAAAATTGAATTCAGATAGGAGGAAAAAAAAAGTGAACTTGAAAATTAAGACCCCGAAAGTAAATAGGGTCATGAAGTACCTATCAACTATGGTAAATTCCAATTATTCTATACGTTAAAAAAAAAGTTTACAAAGTTATTGTGAAATTCAAACTCATATATAACGAATTTATAATCAAAGTGATAACCCAAATGAATTCTGTGGTGAAACAACCTCAGCCCAAGGAGGGAGGAGAAAGTCTTATCAGAAACTACGTACGTGGATGGTAAGTGGAAAATGTGGGTGCATGAAAGTCTGGCATTGGCAACTGCCATTTTCAGACGAATTAGAGGCTAAACCTTTTTGACCGATTGACCTCCAGCAGAGCTACATTGATTTCCCGGGGGCGCTTCACCCCACTGCAGTCCTGATCTCTCTCTCCCCTTCGCCCATTTCACCGTGCATGCCCCTTCTTCTGCCCCTGGCTCTCCGTTCTCGATCCTCCTCTCCGGTTCACCAGGATAGAGCATGTGGCGCTTCAGAGAATCGCGTCTGCTGGTTGCTCGCCATCGCTGCAGTAACTTTCGCTTCCCTGAGCGGAACAGAAGTCTGTTCACCTCTCTTGCAGACGATGCCTCTGTCGATGGTCTCGAGAATCAGATGGGAATGTTTTTATTCACGTCAAAAAGCATTCCTTTTTTCTTTTTCCACCTGTTCGCTGTAACTTGAAATGAGTTGGAGCTGATTTTGGGTTAAGCAATATGGGTCCCTGAGGTAGGTGGTGTTGGTGGAAGGCAGTGGCTGTTCTCGGACCGCAGTTCTCCATCGACCCGAATCTCTGAATGCCCTCAACACGGCAATGGTGCGTTTCTGCACTCTCTCTCTCTCTCTCTCTCTGTGTGTGAATATTCCTCTCCTCTGTTTGCTTTTTAATGTTTTGTTTTGTTGAGCTGCACAGAGTTTAAATTTTGATGTGTGTGGGAAGATGTGCCACTCTTCTAAATAGCTGGATTAATATAGCTGTATGTCTCGCTGTCTTAGCTTTTCTTCAGTTTCGTTTGATGGTTGAAATGTCTTTGAGCCTCTTCCGTGCAATTTAGTCTGTGGCGCAAATTAGTCTACGGGTGTCGTGCTCATGCTGTGACTGGTTCCAGTATAAGAACAGACGAGGCCATTAGATTAAACTTGGTTAACTTTGACCTGGATTGCCCTTGTTAGCTGTAGGGGTTTGATAGCCTGAAAAATTAGTCCATTGAAGGTTGTTGCTCCTAGCAAGTGGTTGCTCTCCAGACATTTGTGTTGAGAAAATTCAGGTTCATTATTATTTGGGTGCTGAATCAGTGCCTTCTTTCTCTTATGATGTTATGCAGCGCGACTCGTTAATGCATTGGGAGAATAAAGTAATGATTCTACGCACTTTGATTCTCAGGGTGTGAGATTGCACAACCTCTACAAATCTTGGGAAGATGATCCAGATATAGGTCTTGTGATGATGAAGGTAACAGATATTCCTATGCCACCCTCCATGTGCATCCGTACTACCAGATTTTCTCACTAGGAACAGCTTATGTTTCACCCTTCATTTTCTCTTTCTTAAGGGCAGTGGCAGAGCATTTTCTGCAGGTGGAGATGTTGTGCGCCTCTATCATTTGATAAATAAAGGTCAGGAGCTTCATTACGTTATCAAGGATTTCTTACAAACTATAAATTGAGCTGACCCTTTTGGGCTTATCCAACCTGCTTGCTGGAATTTGACCTTCAGTCATTCCAGAAAACATTCACTCCCACACTAAAGTTTGATTTGCCCCTTTGTTGGTGTTTTAGTGGGATCTAATCAATCATCACAGATGTCCGAAAAATTAATTTGACTTATATTTGTCAGTGTAACATTTCATCTTCCTGTTGCTACTGATGGTAGGATGCTTAAACTCCCGCTTCATCTGATGCAGGGAACCTAGAAGACTGTAAGGACTTTTGCAGGACTCTTTATACTTTCATGTACTTTGTCGGAACATATTTGAAGCCACATGTGAGTGATCATATTTTTCAAATACCTTCATCTATTTTTGACTTGAGAATAGCTATAATTTTTTATCTTCCCATCTATTGTCCCCAGCATAATACGATTACAACTTTGGGTTCTACATGGAATCTGGCTTTTTTCTGATATGCTATGCCATTTTCATTTAAAACATCCTAGAAACATATATAGCAAATATAACGTATATATGTAGGTAGCCTTTTTAAATGGCATTACAATGGGTGGCGGGGCTGGAGTATCAATACCTGGGACTTATCGAGTAGCAACAGATAAAACGGTATGCAGCTGTGACATCTTTAACATTCGTCTCTTAAGAATAAAGTTACACTGTTCATGTTTTATAGTTCTTTCCCTCTGTTTGTTTCTTAATGTGATCCTGAGCACAGGAGATATTTTAGGCTCCCTGTAGAATTTCTACTTAATACCTTACCATCATTTCTATACACCGTGCCCTTTAGGTTCCATCATTAAGTTGTCATGAATCATCATATTTCAGGTCTTTGCTACTCCGGAGACTTTGATTGGGTACCATCCTGATGCTGGTGCATCCTTTCACCTCTCTCATTTACCTGGTCATATTGGTAATAGTACCCTTTTCTCCAAAGAAATTCCCTTTTTATCTGAAAACATTTATCACTGTAATAGCATATTCTCTCTGTTTAAACCGTCAACTTCATTCAAATATTCTCAAGCATGCCCTGTTAATCTCTTTTTATCTTAAAACATTTATCATTGTAATAGCATATTCTCTTTGCATAAACTGTCAAACTTCATTGAAATGTTCTAAGAATGCTCTGTGAATAAATTATATTCCTACCCGACTTTTGCAGGAGAATATTTGGCTCTATCAGGAGAAAAACTCCATGGACCAGAAGTGCTTGCTTGTGGACTTGCGACACACTACACACTTAGTGAAGTGAATCTCTGTCTTCTTACATTTCAACCATAAGAATCCGTTTTTCATGTCTCAGAGCTGTTCTTATTTTTGCTCTTTACAAACTATAGAAACTTCCATTGTTGGGGAAGAACAACTAGGGAAATCAGTAACCGGTGATCCTCCAGTTATTGAAAGTTTGCTTGAGAATTACAGGGATGTTGTTTGCCCTGATAATGCAAGTGTTATTCACAGGTTTCACCTCATTCCCGAATTCTCTTACTGTGGAAGTTCTTCACGTTTGTTAGTCCATACCTGATTTTATCCCAAACGTCTACCAAAACTTTATGATCTTTCAAGACTGCTGTTTACTTTGGCTCCCCAGGACCGAGCTGCTAGATAGAATTTTTGGCCTCAGTTCAGTAGAAGAGATTATTGATGCCCTGGTAAGATGAGCTATTTGATGAAAAATTTCAATTTCCAAATAAATAAATGTCTACTCTTCACGTACCACAACTTCTTGATGCTAAAGTGGTTCTAGTTAACAAATGACTTGTTCCTTCAGGAAAGTGAAGTGGGTAGAACAGGTGATGAGTGGTGCAAGTCCACTCTCAGTAGACTCAAAGAATCTTCTCCATTGAGCTTGAAGGTTTCCTTGAGATCCGTGAGTCCATAACACCATCTTTCTCCTCGTCTGGCATTTCAAGAACCAATATGCATGTAGTTAACATTAAGAACGTGTTTCAGATTCGGGAAGGGAGATTCCAAACCTTCGGTCAGTGCTTAATCCGTGAGTACCACATGTCCCTTCAGGCATTCTCTGGGCAGATCTCACGCGACTTCTGTGAGGTAAGGGTCTATTTGGTTTTGGAAAATTGGCTATATCTCTGTAATTTTCTATTTCCCTCCGCTTGAGGAAAACAAACGATATGGAGAACAAGGTTTGGGACTGCACAGAAAAAGTACTTGGGTGGCCCGTGGCCGGGGATGAACTCAACATGTATAGACTTAATTTGATTTGTTTGTCAAGAAGACAGTCATGGAAATCTGGAAATTTTCCTTCCTATTTCTTCATATCGCAAGTATTATATCGTGGGAGATATCCCTCGTTAGCCCTCTTACGGAAAAAAGAAAACTTTTGTTGATTCCATGATCAGGGCGTTCGGGCACGGTTGGTGGACAGGGACTTTGCACCCAAGGTAGATTGTCTTATCCCTCAAACATTTGAAGAGCTTCCTCAGTTTACCTTTTTACAGATCTTACATTGCATTGAAATTCAATCGTGAAGTACAAAAGCCTTTAGACCCGGAAGGGTCCCAGCGTGCCACATCTGTCTGCCTCCGGCGTCTTGTTCAATTGCCTCAGCCATCGATCTCACTCGGATGCAGTGGGACCCACCGAGCTTAGAGCACGTCTCGGAGGATAGGTATGGTGGGTCAATGTTTTTCCCCCTCTTAGCCGGTCGGAGCCCGAGCTTGATCTGCCAACAGGTGTCCGTGAATCTTTTCCCTAAGCCATGGGTATCTTGGCATCACAAATCTCTCTCTCTCTCTCTCTCTCTCTCTCTCTCTCTCTATTCAATGTGCTCAAAGGAGTTATTGACTGATGAGACCATTCAATGTGGCGATTTTGCAGTGCTCCTTAGAGATCCGTGGGCACCACATATGATCTGAGAATGCCCTATACTGCTCATGAAACGTGAAAATCATCTGGAAATATGGACAGTCATTTATGGGTACGATGGTTTTGTACAATCGACAGCCTGTCACCGGCCCAGAAGCCATGAAAGCCCAGAGGGAGGCTCTCGTGTGTTTGGGCACTACAAAAACGTTGCCACCAGTAAGTCAGGTCAGGCTACACGCTCCAATCCCCGTTGCATCATCCAAAATTGCAAGGAATCATCTCCCTTCCAAAACGGGAAACGGGGACATGGGCCTCGAGCAGGGATAGTGGTAATTGAATTTAAGATCTACCGATTTTAAATTGAGCTCAATGCCAAGTACATGTAATCAAATCCTCGAAGGCAAAGGGAAACATCAACATCCTGTGCGCAGCGAGGGAGGATTCTTTACAGAAATAGCAAATTGCAACTCTTCGGATATTACCTGACCCAAGTCCCATCACAAATCCGACAATGGGAAGAGCCTAATCCTATACCAGAACTCCCTTAATCTTCCCAATCTAACCACCCCCCCTAGAGTTATAAGGAAAAATATTTTGATCTCTTTGGAGATCACTCCATCGTCATGCAGGCGATTCCAGACTCCTGCAGGGGATCGTCCAACTAACGAGTGCTTCCATAGTGTCATCGTTATATCTTTCCAAATGGTTAGTTCGTTTGTGGGTCAAGCCTCTCTCTCTCTTTCTCTCAACATTGGGATTGCCTATACAGAACAAAATGATGGCAGATCTGAAAGCTGTAAAGATAAACAAGGGGTAAAATGATGGTGACATCACTTGCCCGTAATATGATAGCACATGGGGTCCTAAGAGATTTTGGTGTATGATAAATTGCTTTCTCAAGCTGCTATTGCTGGCTCTGTATTTATTTGTCGAGTTTCTCCGCACTCGTGGGGCGAAATTCTTGGTGTCACGGCATTAAGAGACAACCCCAAGCTTTAGTAATAAAAAAGGCGCACCCTCTGCGTCGTTTTTCTAGGGCCAACGGTTACAAGATCATAGGCTTCGCAGCACTTCTGGGATCTGTCTGCAAGAGCCGAGAGCGCACAACAGTAAAGAACTAGAAAATCTAAAGCATGGCGCTGACGTACAAGCAAAGGGAAAACCCCCTGGGGTAGTTTAGCATTAAACTAAGCAGATGATTGTCCCTGTTGATTATTCTATTTGACTGCTCCAACCTCGATAGGGATCGATGTTCTTATATAGATAGTTTATACGTGCTCCAGCCCGCGTTGTTCATTTTACATTAACGAATCAATTCTGACCGATTGATTCTTGTACCAGATCAGTTGGCAATGGTAGATCTATCATATGGGTTTTCTCCACCCCTTCCTGTGACCATGATCCTTTTCCTGTTCTACTGTTGCAGGCTACAAACTGCTGGGATGGGATAGGGACGTGAATTGAGGAAATGATGTCGGACCAACCGGTCGGTTTGGGACAATTGTAGCTGAAAGTATATGAATTTACGTGTCCTTCACATGGATGAGATCACTATCATCCACGAAACGTGCAAATCAAGTGCAGACCTGCAAATCTTATCATATGCAGCGTACATTACTATTATTGTGTTACAGCTAGTTGAGTAGGCGCAAGTGTATGTCTCTGTGCTGAGGTTCTCCTCCTGTCACTCTTCGAGGACAGCTTACTCAACAGGAAACACAACCGTTTCGCCCAATATCTTGTCCTTTTTCTCTTTCGTTCAGTGAAGGAAGGGAAAATAGATGCCATCAATTTTTGAGACAACAGGCGGACCAGAGAGAGGGCATAGGAAGTCTCAACTTTGAAGTTGTCTTTACTTGGAATTGTCGGCGTTTTCTCCATGCGTAGGCTTACTGTCCAACACTCTTATATTGATTCCGGAACTTATCGTTCTAGACATCATCGACGTGATACCCAAAGTTGAGCCCTTTTTCCCCGTGTAGAACAACACGGTGCAATCTAGCAGATAGGATCATTCCTGGATCGAGCGTTGTACTGTATCGCCCTGCTCATGAGGTGTTTTTAGCAGGTTTCGTATACAACCCAAATTTACAAATAAATATTCATCATGCGTAGCGTATACTGTCGAATGTATCATATACCTCGGCATCGAGGTTGTTCTTTTTCAGACCAGATGAAGCTGTCTTAGTTGACATGACGCAGAAGATATCAGCAGACTTTAGTTCAACAAAGAAATCAGCAAATCTGCAACCTCTTGGCTCTCTGCTGTTGTAGTGAATGGAATTTTACTATCACCATCGCTGTTTTAGTATCACCTTATAGTTCAGCAGTACTCCCACAAAAAGTTTTCCTCCATGCGGGTCGACCCGGAATCAGCCAACGAGATCAAAGAAGATGAAGAAGAAATCGTGAGCCGAAACCTGTCCCCCTGATCTATACCATGGTTGAAGAGATCGGGCAAGTCGAACAAAGCATCCTCGCAATCATGAGTCAAGGCCGAGGTAGTTGAATCCTGCAGGGAGCTGTCACGTGACGAATCGACTCTCATCTGGCTTGGCTTGGCTTTGGATCCGCTGCTACTGGCAACACTCTGTTCAGAGAATGTGCTGGCGGCCGCCTTTGCTGCGGCGGCCTGGATATCCTGTGGCGAGTTGGATGCGGGGCGGGGCAGTTCCATGGCCAGCTCGGGGAAATTGAGGTGAGCGGAGCGGCCCTTGGTCGCCAAGGCCGCCACGTCGTGGGCTCTGGCCGCCATCTCAGCCGTCGTATACGTCCCGAGCCATATCCTCGATTTCTTTCTCGGCTCTCGGATCTCCGATACCCATTTGCCCCAACTTCGCATGCGAACCCCACAGTAGGCCGGGTGGCCCCCCGCCTCCTTGCTGCCCTTACGCGGTTTACGGGGCTTCTTGATGGCAACAATGTCAAGCTCTCGTGCGCTCCGCGGTTCTTTCCTCACCTTGGATCCCCCGTGCGCTGGAGGTTGGTCAGTTCTCGAAGATGAGGTGTTCGAGGATTCCGACGAGGCGGAGGTGACCGCGGTGAGAGCTTCTTGGGTGAGGAAGCTCTTTTCTTGGGCGCCACTCTCGATGTTGGCATCCTGCGCCATGACGTATGGCTTTGCTTTTTGAGTGTGTAGTTTCGGATAGAAAAATATGGGTCACTGCACCAGAGGACTGGGGCAGCTTCTGGCCTTTATATAATTTCCCAATTGAAATTACCTCCAAAAATAAAAATAATAAAAATTGAAAAGCGAAAAAAGGGAAATGAAGAGGGAGCATGAAGGAATCGAGACAGTGCATAGTTTTTAAAATCGGACCGGATCGGGAATCGGTTAAGGTATGGGTTTATGGGTCGAACTTGGGGTTCAATGGATTGAATCGCATGTTTAATAAATAATATTAATAATAATATTTCAATAAATTGATATAATATTATAATTTAATTATAATTTATAATCAAAATCATTAATATAGTTATAATGTTAGTCCAAATTCAACATAAAATATAAATATAAGTCTAGTAAAATAAAATAAGTATATTATAATATATTTTTATTTTTACATTGACCGCCTTACTCAACACTACAATTAGATTTATTGGTTCAAGTAAGAACCGGCCGGTTCAATTTAAGTTGACCTCATTTAAATAATAATTGGGTGTTTTGTGAGAAGCGGACCGGGTGAGTGGCCGGTTCCCGGTCGAATCGGCCGGCCCGGTCCGGTTTTAAAAACTATGAGACAGTGGGCCGTTGGCACAGCGGGCGGGGAGAGGAGCCAGCAGCACAGTTTTCCCTCCATCCCCCCATGTGGCCAGCCAATTGAATGATGCATTCATGCTTCTATCCGTGGGAGACTAAAATGCCCTCCTACGAAATTTTCGGACAAAAAATCGGACTTATCCCATAAAATCTCATTGGATGAATCAATCGGCGATGTGAACATCGACGTCCAGTCAATTTTTGCCGCAACTTGCCTAGCTAATAACATGGGGAGATGCCATGTGCGTTTTGGCAGTTTTAGGGGAGGTGTGGGATGGGCAACTTTTTCAACACGACTTGAAATTTATTTAATAATTTTCTCATTAAATATTCAAATGGGTAATCTAAAAATCGAATCTCATGTTGGAAGAGTCGATGATAATTTTCTTAAGGATCTCGATTCGATCGTAAATTAATCTTGAAATACGTTTTGACTAATCTAAAAATATTGTGTGAGGTAAAGAAAAAAAAAAGCATTTCTCAACATTGAAAAAGAAGGAGAAGCACACATCAATAAGTAAGCAGTCCGAAGTCATACACCTCTGCATGTTACAGAGGCGGCCATCGCAAGGAAACACAGGATTCATCATCTTTTTTTTCTTTTTTTGCCTTTTACTTTTCGCAAGTGAAAAATATTAAAACACTAAATTTCGAATTTATCAAAACAACATAATAGGATAGCACCCGGAAACGAAGCTACCGATTTGTCGAGATCTCGACAGCTAGACGGCTGCGGATCAACTTGTACAGGCCAGTAGACTTATTAATTTGGGTTGGCATGATTATATTTTCGGGTCACACTTAATTGGTCCAAAAAAAGGGCCTAAGCAATAATTTTTTTGCACATCAGACTACACAGTTTAATCCAGATCAAATAAAAATAATTTTAAAAATTAAAAATTTATATTATTGATTAATCTAAATATTTTAGTAAGGTAAAGAAGATATTGAAACCGTTATTAAAATATAATTATCTATACATAATTAATTTTTTTTAATTTTTTTCATAATTTTTTTATATTTTTGAATCTCGCATTTTTTCCGACTATACAAACTGGGTCAGTCTAATATTCTCTAATAACTTGAAAATTCTGGTTGATACACTATTTTTTTGGGCCGGGCCATTTTTGGCAGTTCTACGGGCCAGCTGAGCGAGGCTCGTTTTTAAGTCGCCGAATAGGAGGAACTCGCCATGTGATACACGAGTGGGTCCCATGTCAGCGACAAGGATGGGGGCCACCAGCCTAGCAGATTTTCGGCCCAATTAGTCAACTCCACGTGGCCTTTGCGTTTTCCACCCATCTCCCCCACCCCCCGTTGGCATTTCTTTCCCTTGTTCTCATGTTATAAGCGTAAATAAATTCTTCGAGAGGAGGATTGTCGTTTAATTGAGACCATTAGTTACTTAATAATTCAGCGATTAAGTATCGTAAAATCTTCATTTGAGACCAGCAAGATGCTGTTTCGACGACAAGAAAGTTCAAGATGTTTCATTTTCAAATGTTTGAAATTCTGACAAAAACTTGGTGATGCCTCTTCACGTACATCGGCCCTTCCTGGGAATTAGCCTAGCCGGCCCATGGGTTTGAGTGGACCAAGGAGACCGAAATAGATCGCCACCCCTGACTGATCATGAGGCCGGACCGCGTCATTCACTAACTTGCACTCCATCGCATCTACTGTGCTCTGCTCTGCTCAGTCAACAGCTGGCCGCAGCTATCTGCTGCCATACGTCAACTCTTTTCATTTTTCCATTTCGTGCAAATGAAGACCATCATGCCATTTACGAGATCGATCAATGGGCATCAGATGCACAGATGATGTCTGCCCCACGTGACTGAAAATTTGCTGATATCACGGTACATGGATTCAATAAGATATTGTAGTCTGACCACTTGTAATTGCCATAAAGAATTACATGCTGTCAACTGGTAACCTGTCGACCGGCAAACCATTTGAATTCTGGGCTGGGACAGGAGGTGGTACAAGATGAAGTTCAAGAAGGGTTGCAAGGCCCCCAAATGCAAGCAGCACTAGTACCAAATGGCTCTCTCAACGTAGGCGGAGAGGCCTGGGAATCGGAGTGTTAATTTGCTGCAAGGGAAACCTTCGAGTTGCTCATAGCTTCAGGTCGGGATGGGACCCGCTTCCTATCTCTGAGCAGCGGAGCGGATGACCTTGTCAAAAATTGCATGGATCGGCTGGAT
Source organism: Sonneratia caseolaris (assembly GCA_900006705.1). NCBI lineage: Eukaryota > Viridiplantae > Streptophyta > Magnoliopsida > Myrtales > Lythraceae > Sonneratia > Sonneratia caseolaris. Next base: position 280,807 of record CXYZ01010242.1, read on the forward strand.
CCGACGATCAGCATTTGCAGTACTAGTGATCGATGGCATTTGGGATCTGGAGGACATCCATATCTTGCAATCAGAGTACTGCTGGCGCTGCTTTTTCGTTATGGCCTGAGATGAAAAACCGGACAAGTCCAATTCAACTTCTTGTTTGTGAGGATTCACAATTCATTGAAAAGACTCTCACGCTCGCTTCTTTCAAAGCAGGCGCTGGGCATAAGTTACTACCAGGAGTCGTGGCAACTCTTAAGTTACTTCTCTCTGCGGCATTACTGATCATGGGGAGAATCTTAGCTCAGCGTCTCTCACTCAAGCTGGTAATCGATCAAAATTCAAATTCTATACACGATCGGCTCTTTAATTTCATCTTCAGCTGATTTTGGGCATGCACCACTTATAATGTCGGTAATGTTGCAATTCGACGCAAGCTGGAGTTTCGAGCATTGGCTGCCTGCAAGCGCTTGCATGCAGCATGGCAGACCGCCGCTGGACATCCATCATAATGTCTTGTATTCTTCCCCGCTAGCTCAAACTTAACCATGGAAAACCCATCAATTGGATGGCCCATCAGCATGACGGGAACAAAGGAGAGAGAAGAAGAGGCTCGACATAGCCAAGATCAGGCATGATCCTGGGATGAGAACTGGTTTTTCCTTTTCATATATGCAGCTGATATATTATTATTATTATTATATGTAGATGCCGTTTCGTAACGCCAAATCATATAGACAAGCCAGCATGTATACCAACCCCCACAAAATGGAGTTAGATATATATGGAAAGGTTGGGAACTGGTGAAGAGGATAATATTTCTGCGGAAGGATCGACAATACTGATGAGCAAACACGACAAAGGTCAACGTCATAGACTCGCTGGAATATCAATACGTATATTCTGTTTAATTTCCCTGGTAATAATAATAATAATCTACGGCATCAAATTGTTCTACTGAATGCAGAAGACAAAAAATCTTCCCAGTGATCCATCCCCACATGGAGCACCGGCCGGCTGTTTTCGTGTTGCATCGTCCCTCCGATTTAGCAACCCACATAATCTTCGTTTGTTCTTGGTTTGCTTATTGGCAACTAATGGCCACAGCCACAGCCACAGCCACAGCTCCCTGCCGTTACATCATATTCTGATTCTCCCTCACTGATCAAGCGATGGAATATATCATGCGAACCCAACAATATTCAGCGCATGACTATATATAGTGTGGTGTCATCCTTCGAGGCTTGGGCCAAGCAAAGATCGAATTTCAAGAGAATATTTTTGATACATACGAGTGTGAATTTAAATTTAGGATAACCTTGGACTCCTAATTAAATTCACATATCGGTGAGTATCGTACCACTATAAATCACCGTTCTCGATGTGATGGACCACCGGATTTCACCATACATACTTCCTTTTTCATAGGATACTGTTTATCATAGGAGAATCTATCAATTTTGAACCGATCAGGAGTATGTCTGTATCTGTCGGATGGCTCTTGGTCACGGGATCCGCCGGATCTATACGGGACCCAACGCATATTTGAAAATTTGGGAGCATGCAGGCGGGTCGTCTAGGCTTTGGGTATTGCCTCAACATAATCTGTGTAAGGCTGCAAAGACCTTTGCGATAAGTTTTTCTCTCATAATTTTGTGCCACTCTTCTTGGATGATGAGTTTGCAATATAATTCTCAATAATTTGTGACGAAATTGGCGGCTAGAGACTAGTAAATTGCGACCATTTTAAAACAAGACCGCACGATGAAGACAAAAGCACTTTTGTGACTTTTAAGGATAGGGAAAAAATATAGTAAATTTCAGTGACAATTATATATATATTTAAGGTATATATATTTTTTTAAAAATAATTATTTCACTTAACTACCGTAACATTTTCATCATATCATTATATTACATCAACAGATAATAATTATATTATTGTATTGTTAAAATTAAAATTTAAATATATTATAAAATAAAA
>CXYZ01010242.1:283048-338372 GCA_900006705.1 Sonneratia caseolaris
TTCAATATATAATAATTATATTAATATTTAAATATATTATAAATAAAAATATAATATTAAGAGGATTATTTTTAAATATGTAAAAGTAATATAAAATACTTTTACTGAGTTTATAAAAAAAGTCAACAAAGCATTTTTCAATTTTTATTTTAATTTTGTGGTAATGATTAGGGTTACTTATTACTTTCTCATTGTCTGCCCCCTCATTCACACGCCTAAATTGGTAATGCCTTGAAATTATAATTTCAACTGTTGATTTGGTAGCAGTATTTTCATCCTGTCATATCAATATATAATAATTGTATTAGTATATTATTAAAATTATTATTTAAGTATATTAAAAATAAAATATGTAATATTAAAAGAAATATATGAAATTATGAAATTTAAGTACAAATATATTATTGTAATTATTAAAAAACAGTCAATAAAGTATTTTTTAAAAAAGTTTTTATTTTAATTTTGCGGTGATAATTTCAGGGTTACTTATTACTTTATCATTCTTTGCCCCCATCACTCACTCACGGACTTTATGACTGTATTTCTATGACATTATCTTATTGAAATCAGCTGCCCCTGGGAAGTCCCCGGCCACCGTGAATCCTTCTTCTTCTGCTTCCTCCTCCTCCGCTTCCTCTCTTAAGACTGAAGGTTCCAAACTTTCATCTTTTTTTTTAAATATATATTTTTAGGGAAAATGAAGAGTGAATTACAAGGACGTGTGTGGCTTCACTCTTGAGATTCTTTATCACGGGAATATTTTTTTTTTTTCCGGTTTCTCTTGGCATCATCCATCGATAGCTAAGTTAAGCTTTTGGAGAAGGGAAAATATAGTCCATATTCTGGTAGGCCCCCACCCCCCGCCTGCCGGCAGTGGCCGATTTGCCTGTCCCAGTCATCTTTTACCATTCTTCTAAATTTGATGCCGACCCCCATAAATTTGATTTTTTTCAAATTGAGTTGGGTCGACTTTCCTTTTATTTTTTTTATCTAACTCCATTTTTTTATTGTAGATATGACAGATGTGACTCAAAATATCTGAATATACAAGGTCTCGAACTCAATATCTACCGTAAGCAATGTGCTTATCACTGGACACAACCTCCCTTGATTATCTAACTCCAATTTTAATCTATAGTATATGAGAGAAACAAACGCCATATCCTCAAAGATCTAATATTGTTGGATTGGATAAACGGGAAAGGGGGAGAAAAAAAGAATTAGCCATTTACATCGACGAAGGAAAGCTATTTGCAATTAATTAATTAATGTTATATATTTAATATATATATATAGATTAATTGCAATGAAATCTCAAAGGGGGATTGTATTGTTGCTTACAGCTGTCCTCACGACCTCTTCCTCTCCCTGTCTCGGTCTCTCCTCCCTTTTCTTTTCCACCGTTTAATTTCAAAACTGAGTCAGATGTGTTTCATTTATCCAATCCAAGTTCGGACTTAATCGAATCGAACAATGGTAAGATTTCACGGGTGATAATTTTCTTTTTTTCTGATTCGTACAAATGAAAAATTAAAATTTTTGTATACATTTTATTAAAAAAATAAATACCGATTCCTCTTAATTCCAATGGGTAGGTAGTTTACTTCCTAGTGCTTCTCTCTTCTCCCATTTATTCATTTTTCTATGTCAATTTTATTTTATTTTTTCATATACGACAAATGTGTTACAGGCAGCGGCGCAACACAGAGTCATGTCTGTGGTCGAATAATTAAATGGGAAGCAATATTCGTTCTCCATCGAATTGTCAGCCGAAGTCATTAATTCAATTGCCACCGGAGGAGTATAGCTGTCTTCGGCCTTTCTTCATTCCTTTCTCTTTCTGGGAAATCCCATCACTCGTTCTTCTCGTTCTCGGTAGCTGAGGTTGGACGACTGGATTCTCCGCATGTGAAAGAAACGGTTGCTTCTCTTCCTTTCAGCTGGAGTCGAGGCAGTAAATGCGCAAGAGCAGATCATAATTCTGAGGTACCCGACATGAAATCCTGACTGTATTCACCACCTCCCACCTTGTCTTGCTATACATGCGGTGTTTTTAGCGTGTAATTTTGTATATTGTCTTCGTTTATGTTTGGTCCGGAAAGGGGGGTAGATAGAGAGAGAGAGAGAGAGAGAGAGAGAGAGAGATGCTGGGAAGAGGCCGAAGGGCTTTTCTCCTCGTGATCAGTGCGTACTGGGCGTGATTTCGTAAGCCGAAAGTTTGGCTTATTGTTGGATCTTGTTTCTTCAGCTTATGCATCCTAATAACAATTCACCATTTTTAGCCTCTGCCAGTACAGTGGAGAGAGGCTGTGTTGTTTATGAGTGGATGTACTTATTGGGGTATGAGAAGTCTGTAGGTTGGTGACTCTTCTCTATTCGATGCGCCTCTTATTTGCGATCTCTGTTCAGATAATCGTGGGAACTTGAAGAGGGAGGGTCTCGGCAATTCTTGGCGAAGGGAAAGGTAAGTTGGTTCGTTGGACGACTTTAGTATCTCTGCATTTAAATTTCAATTTTTTTCCCACTACTTTTAATCTTCTATTGATCTGTTGGCTTTGCCCTTAAACTATTGATGGTTGTTTCCTCATTTTCTTGGTGACTTTGACTTTGCTCATCCGCTTTTCCAGACTTATGCTTGCGCTAATTTGCGTCACTTTAATCTGTTGGTAGTTTGTTCTTGCTAAATTTGGTGACTTTTCATTCCTTTTCACTTATAGCGGGTGAATTTTTGCTAGCAGCTGTTGGGTTCTCATGAAAATTTTTAGTGATTATATTTGTGCATTATTTTTATTTGTTTGGTGGGTAGTATGTCGTAGTAGATTATCAAGTGTTCGGAAAAAAACTTAAAAGAGAACCGTGGTTGGGCTCTGTGACTAGAACCTGTCCTATGCTCTAAGTGATATATTTTATCGGGCTTATCCACATGGCTTATGCACAAATTATAGTGCACTGGAAGAGCTACTATGCGCTACAGCTTCTGTGATGTGAACACAGCTTCCTCTGCTTCCTTAAGCCAAAAGAGCTGAAAAGCATTTGGTTCTCCTGAGAATTCACTCAAAAGAGGATAAAAAAAAAAAATGAAGCCAGGGCTCATTATCCTGTGGCATTGCGATGGTATAGCCTTGTCTCCAGGACAGAATGATTTGAGATTTGAGGTAGTGATAAACCCGTATTTTTTTTGTTGAATATGCTAGAATAGGCTATCTTCCAATTGAAGGCAGATCTTCAGCAGCAGGATCTCATGTGCTCCCGAGACATTATATGTATATGATTTTATGGAGTATGTCGTTCTGATGTGGCCAGGTGATGCAGTTGATGAACTGTTGATGGTTGCTTTATCAAGTGATCTTCCTTGCGTGCTTCATAAGCATCTTCTCATTTAGACTTGTCTTGGTATAGAATGCAGAGAGGAATTACCCTGTTTCTTCTCTGTCTATTCTTGCTGTGAGTTGCGGCATAGAATGTAGTCCTTAAGCCCTTTCTCCTGAGCTTGAGATTCACTTCTACCGAGTGAAAAGTTTGATAAAAGTTTCTGACAGTTTCGCCTATGAATATTCATTTAATTGACCTTTGTGCTGTTGATTTAGATGGCGCTTCCCTTAAAAAGTTTTTACTTTTGAACCTGGTTTGATAGCTCCTAGGCCTACCACTTATGGGACACAAAGTTTTTAGTGGCAAGCTTGTTAGGCAGGAATAGATTGTAGACGAGGATCGTGTCCCCTAATTATTTTACTATTTATTTGAATATATTTGGGGATATGCTTGTTCATTCCCAATGTTGTCTAGGTTAGGTCCTTGATCAGTTTCTAGATTTTGTCCGTTTTCATACCTTTCCTATGTACATCTTTTTGTGTGCAAGTTTGTCAGAATACTCTGTGATATGCTTGTGCCTTGTATGCGCTAAGTTTGCATTTTTGCATTTTAACTGGATATAGCATGAAATCTGAGAAGCGCCGTTTGACTTGGAATATACTATATATTGTTACCTCGTTTCTGGAGAATACCCAAAATTGCAAGAAACATTCTAGCTTTTTTTCTTGAAAAGGATCCATTTCGGTGTAGATGTATTAACTCTTAACCTGTACAAATCACCAGAGTCAGTATGCATAGCAGTGGATTGTTTTGACTCAGCTTTTCATCCAATAACTAGTGTGATTGGAGACCTGGGAGAGGAAATCTTCTGTTTGAAGTGTACTCTTAAGTAGTGAAATGGCGATAGATTTGAAAATTTATGATAGCTGCATTGCTTATAGTGGTTCTGTTCTGTTCTGATATCTTCTATTTCTTGTACCAAATGAGGCACATCAACAGTAAATGGTGGTACTGACCTTGTGGTATTTTGCTCATCAGGCTGCCTTATCGCTGCTACTCCCCTGCAGATGTTTGGTTACCATAATCTGATAAACGATAGAGCATCTGAGACAATGGGAGGAGAAGATTTGTGACCAGAATGGACCCACAGGCTTTCATAAGGCTCTCAATCAGTTCATTAGGGCTGCGAATTCCCGGGACACCTGTAGGCTCCGTGAAGTCTGGGGTTCAACCCTTGTCTTCCTCCTTGTGCCCGTGCGAGATTCGCCTCCGAGGCTTCCCTGTCCAGACCACTACAATCCCCTTGTTTTCCTCTCCTGAAGCCGCCCCTGACTCTCACAGCATTGCCTCGAGCTTCTATCTCGAGGAGTCTGACCTTAAGGCCCTTTCAGCCCCGTCCTGTTTCTACAACTCCCATGCTTACCTTGAGATTGCAGTCTTCACTGGGAGGAAGGGGTCACACTGCGGTGTCGGGATCAAGCGGCAGCTGATTGGTACATTTAGGCTTCAGGTGGGACCTGAGTGGAGCGAGGGGAAGTCATTGATTCTATTCAGTGGTTGGATCGGCATAGGGAAGAGTAAGGTGGAATCAGGTAAACCGGTGGCAGAACTTCATCTTAGGGTGAAGCTCGATCCTGACCCCAGATATGTCTTCCAGTTCGAGGATGTGACTAGGTTGAGCCCACAGGTTGTTCAGCTTCAGGGCTCCATCAAGCAACCCATCTTCAGCTGCAAGTTCAGCCGAGACAGGTAATGTGGACATGCTGATTTTTCAGTCGGACTTAGGAAATTTATAAAACTGTTTGATACATGTATTGGCGCTATATTTGTATGCACTGGTTCTCATAGTTTTGCGTGATGGTTTATGCCTTAATCTGGGTTTCGACAGTGGAAGTACCCTAACATACTCGACAGCCTGTCGGTTTTAGGTGTTGGTCAGAAGTAACATGGCCCTATAAATTATGGCACTAGAAATTGATTTCAAGATAAAATTAGGGATTCGGGAAAAAAGGGGTTGCAGTCCTGCTGGAGCGAATTAATGGGTGTTTTGAAGTTTAGGGGATAAAATGGAGACCTTGGCTAGAACTTGAGATTAAGTCTGCATGGGAGGAGATTCCATGGGCTTGTGGGTATTCATGGGCCCGAGGAGTATTTGAGAATTCATGTGATCTGAGATCTGAGAGACTCTTATGGATAAAACATTTCCCGTAATACTCAGTTGATGACCAACTTTATTGTTCAGTTCACTGTCATGTCGTTTTGTCTGATTAAAAGACATTCCTGATGTTTGTGAGAAATTACAGAGTGTCTCAGGTGGATCCATGGTCCAGTGCTACTGATGGATCCAACCAAGAGAATGAGAGAAGGGAGAGGAAGGGATGGAAGGTGAAAATACATGACCTCTCTGGCTCGGCTGTTGCAGCAGCCTTCATGACCACTCCATTTGTGCCGTCGTCAGGTTGTGATTGGGTTGCCCGGTCCAACCCAGGGGCCTGGCTCATTGTGCGGCCTGACCCTTGTGGTGGCCCTGATGCCTGGCAGCCATGGGGTAAGCTCGAGGCATGGCGAGAGCGCGGGATGAGAGACTCCGTCTGTTGCCGGTTTCGGCTCCTCTCAGAAGGGCACTGGGGTGGGGGCGAAGTCCTCTTGCCTGAAATAAGCATCAATGCCGAGAAAGGCGGGGAGTTCTTCATTGACACCGACAGGCAGACGAAGGCGGCTGGTTTCCAACAAGCGAGCCCAAGCCCAGTACCGAGTCCACATAGCAGTGGAGATTTCGCGAGCCTGGGTCCATCGGTTGGGGGTTTCGTGATGAGCTGCCGGATCCAGGGCGAGGGAAAGAACAGCAAGCCCCTTGTCCAGCTGGCGATGAGACACGTGACTTGCGTCGAGGATGCAGCCATCTTCATGGCCCTTGCTGCCGCAGTTGATCTCAGCATTGAGGCCTGTAAGCCTTTCCGCAGAAGGATCAGGAGGGGCTCCTGGCACTCCTTGTGATCGATAGCAAAACATTCTTCAGCAGCTCACTGTGTTCTTCTCTCTTCTTTCTTTTGCTCCTCCAGAAAGACCTTGGGACGGATTGATGAAACCTGTAAGAATTGCTGATGGTGTACATAGAGATTCTTGCAATGATTTCTCTTCGTATACCGACGTGGGTATGCTCGCCTGCGGTCTGTAAGTAGGCCTTTCATAGGTATCTGGGCAACTGGTTCTTGATGCAGTAGCCATTTTAGGTAGGCTGATCACAAAGAAGGAATGCCTTTGATGAGGGATCACTAAATCGTCCCTGTGACGCTCAAACGCCGTCTACCTCCTTCTCCTTCCTGCATACATTCGAACTAAAGGTTTGCCGGCTCCGACTTCCTTCTGGTAACTTTCACGACCCGAAAGAGGATGGGTTCCAGCCCGAAAGAAAGTGACTATCGATAGACACGTATGTACACAGCAAAGCAGCCATGGGGGTTGTGCCTAAGAGTCACTGTGTCTTTTCTGCTCGCTTTCGTTTTATTACTCAAGAAAGCGAAGACGAGACGCATAGTTTAATCTTCCTTTTTTCCTTTTTAGCTAGTTTAATTCTAAAATATTAATCATGTTAATATATTATTTAAAGCCTAATCCACTCTGTAACGGACGACTAATGGGTTATAATATGGATAATGACGATGCTTCCTCTGGTGCCGTGGAATTCCTCTATTCTATGGGGCCTTCGACCGCGAATTGAATATACGAATTTTAAATTCAAATAATTAAAATATCAAAGGATAAAACTTCAGAATTTCAAGATAGGATGAGGGGCTAGTAACCTACCTGCCGGTCGGCGGTGAGCCGTCGACAGGTCGTCGGCGGAGTGGCTGGTCATGGACGCCCTTTCCAGAGTTTGCAGGCAAACAGATTGATTGACAAAAATAGCTGTCAGCAGGTACTCGACAGATCCAAGATAAGAACAAAAGTAGGGGATGCTTACAAGTGGTTAGCTATTGGGGCGACAACCCTTCATCGTGATCCAACGGCTTCACAAAGCAAAGCAAAGAAGCCTCAAGGGGTCATCATCTGCGTCAGAATTTCAGAGCTATGCACTCCAGTCCTTCACATCCCAGTGGGTAAATTAAGAGTTTCCTCTTTGCAATGTTGCAGGGAGCAGATGGACACTTCAGGAAATATTTTATTTTCGAAGGATTAGATTCACCGCTTACTCTTCGTATTCCGGGTATTTAGTCAGTATCTCCGGTATCTAAAACATAAATCCCCAATAACATAAGCAGGAAACCAAAATTGTCCCATTACTGAATCCAACGTTGCCTTCAAAACACAGCTACCCCAAATCAGGGAGGGGGGGCAACATAGCAAAGGGAGAGAGAGAGGCTGCTCGGACATTCAGTGCAGCTTTGGCTCGAGAAGTTTAATACACAGTAAGTATAAGCACTTAAATGGTTCAACTTCACAGGGTTGCTCACGTGATAACCTTGTGCTCTGAATGGACAGGGAAGAAGATTTCGGGACAAATTAGGCGAAAGGCACGTAGTGATTCAGTATTCTTCCTCTCTCTTTGTGGATAAGTAAGCAGAGCAACTGTGAGCACACACAAAAGCTATGTACACCGGGCAAAGGAGGAATGCCCCACTAAGCTGCCCGCCATTGCCCGCTTCACATTGGTCGCGAACAGAGCTGGGTTGTCCCTGAGTATGGCAGCAGCATCGTGATTCAGTGGATCCTCATAATTAGGTTCCTATTAGATCATAAAAGGAAGAAGGAAGTTATACGAATAGAGCTATACCATGTACAAAGCCCATGCAAGAATCTTGAAGATGGTAAATACCGTGAAAAGATGGTAAAGCCCGTAGATTATGGTGTTTATGTTCAGCACAGGTTTCCAGTCCTCTCGCAATATGTTCAGGCAGACATTACCCTCTAAGTCGATGTTAGGATGGTAGATCTACAAGAGTTTAACAAACGTACCCAATGCATCAAGCGATCAAAATTGAAGCTTCTACCCATACAGTATAAAGCGCTGGCATAACTTTTCAGCTAGACACCAGTAACTTCTTTACCTTGGTCTTACACTTGACTTTTGGGGCCTCGTGAGGATAGTGTGATGACACTTGGAAGGAGAACAAGAATTTCCCCCCTCTTTTTTGGCAAAACCAGTAACATTTGCCCAATCAGCAATATAAAAATAAAAATAAAATGATTTTCTTATCTTCACAAGACATGAAAGGACAAGTACATGAGAGTCTTACAGATAATATCCTTCATCAGGCCGAATTAGAACCTCGAAGTTCATCAGATCATCCTTACCATTCGGGAAAGTAATCAAGCATGATTTTGGCAGATTTAATTCACTTATGTCTAGAAAGAGGGGAAAACAAAAATAGCAATAACTACAGTAAGATCTTCCTGGTGTACTTTCTCAAAATAAGATAAACTCCAACAGTGAAACACAAAATTAATTTATCTACAATTTTCACAAAAACCGAGAGCAACTGCAAGAGAAGTACGCTGCAAAAAATTACATACGTAAAACATTGAAGAGATATAACTACTGCCATTTTATTTCAGTTCTTGATTCTAAAAATTTGATATTAAAGAAAAGTAAAAATCAACCAATAAGTTCCAAAATCTTCACCAGTAGTAACCAACTGCATGCAATCTGGCACACAGAATAATAATTTTGACGCCAGGATTCATCATTTTCAAAGTCTGGACTTGGTCCATCTCGACTTGGAAACTTAACAAACCAGTGTTATCCACATACTCTAAGAAGCTGGCTACATAATGGAAACTTGCATGGTGCTTGCAGTTACAATAATATTTAAACCAGGATTTTGTCTATCGACCTTTTCCCTTCCAAACTTGATTTACAGGCACTTTTGATATCTGACAGTGTTGCATGGGCCAATGTGCCCACACATTTAACTACAGCATTAGACCATTTTGTGAGGTGAGTATTTTCACTCATTTGACTAAATTGACGACTTCGTTGTACCAGCATATTACTTTAAAGTTCTTAGAGATTAGGGTTGAGTATCTTGTGACCTTGATTCATTTAGAGATTAGCGATTATATTGGTGTTCAATTAATTCTTAATCAAGAGGTTTCAAACCCTAATTCTATTTCCTTTTATTCCAACTTCAGGTTTGCTTCTCTTGGTCAATTCTGCCCTATTTCCATATACAACCTTACATCTAGGACATTGTAAATACTGGTAGTTATTATTAAACTAAATGTTACTTGTTAATAAGTCATCGTGGTTAACTTCGCCTTCCAGGTTTTTATTACTGAATGTCTAAGAATTAGCTGCCATCCTACCAGTCCAACACTAAAATAGATATTTCCTAGTAGTTCACTGATAAACCAAGACTGAACATTAGAATCTTCTGCATGACTTCATCAGGACTGGTAATTGACTCATACTTCTCAAAGATAGAATGGTCAAGGCAACCTCTTGTATCAAGTCACTGCATTTGGGTGGAATTCAATTCTAAGAACTGATCTGATTCAATTCACAATTCTCTTCAGAAATGAAAATCTAAATTCAATATCTTTTGCCTTGCGCATAATCTCATTTGTAGTCATTCAAAAAAATAACGATAGCTATAAAGATTATGCAAGAAATTAGCTGGACTTTTATCACCATTTTTATGTCCATCCTACTATATGGCACATACAACTGACAGCTGCCCCACCAATCCCAAACTATCAGTCATGCACCACTAGCTGGGAGCAAGAAAATCTGAAGATAATTAGATTGGCTAATTAGAGATAGGGATTAAAAGTCACTTTCTCATAGATATACCGTTGTGAAGACGCAGTTCTGCAGCAGTTTGCTTCCTTGCATTTTCGGCATTTTCTCTCTGTTTTTCCTTCACTTTGAACAGCTTAATCATTTTTCCTACAAGATAGTAAAGAAGGAAAAAAATCAGGTTGAGTAATCATTTGATGCTCTTTGAATGAACAAACATCAGATGAATAAATGAAGTACTAGTGTATTAACCATGTAACTACAGAACCACTACCCCTATAACAGTATGTGTCTATGACATAGAGACCAAACAAATGAACAGAAAGACCAAAGTCGAAGTACGGGTATCTGCAAATGAAAAACTAAAAACCACAGAGATTCATGGGTATATCTGCTTGCTTCTTTCAAGTCACAAGCCTGAGGATTTGCTGGGATATATTGAAAGATCGATAATAAAATCCCAAAGCATCCCTCATTGCCACCCATATACATAAATACATTTCCACCTCCTCCGCTTTAATACCTCTATGCCTAATCCTGACCCATTCTTGATTTCTGGCATCAGCTATTGATGATGCCCAGCATCATGACTGTCAATCCTAATTTGCATGTATCCCTTGGCTACGAGAAATTATTTCACTTAGATACATAAGTACATTTCCAGATGCCTCATATTTGCTACTTTGGAATAACACAAACCCCGTGGGTAAACCGAAGCATGCCTCAACTTAAAAACAAAACCAGATGGAAGAAGCAGGGATATCCATGTTTCCGATCCAAAAGCAGCTTAAGATCCAAACAAAGTCTCCTGTTAGGGGAAAAAAGGAAAAGAAAAGCAAGCTCATGAAGACCAACCGGGAAAACGTGAACATAAAACGCGTATAGAAAACACAACGTGCAAACTGGAACAATCCGGAGACAAAGCTGAGCGAAAGCTGCCTAAGTATCTCACTGGGGCAATTGAGCACCCAATGTCTTGACAAACTGTCAACGAACCCACCAAACACAGCAGGGATCACACCCACCCCAACCGCATTTTTTTCTCCTGGTATTGAACTCATGGGAATCAATGACTAACCCTACAACCCAGACGATGAACGAAGAACTCACGATCCCCAGAATGAAGGGATGACGATGGAAATAAATGGTAAATGGTGGCTTACCGAAGACACAGATTCGCGGGAAGAGAGAAAGAAAGAAAAAGACGGCGATCGCTGTCCAGAGATAGACACCTCAATTCTATATTCTATGGCGACAGCGAAGGCAAGAATGGGAGCTGATTGGTGAAATTTTTATATTTGGGCATCATATCATCCCCATCTACCTTTTCTTTTTCTTTTTTCTTTTTTTTTTAAATTTGGGATAGATACTTGGCATGAAAGTTTCACCCTATTTTTTTGCCCACAAACTTAGCTTTAATACCAAAATGGTCACTGGAAAATGCAAATATATCCTTTTAACCCTTGCTCCAGTGCCTGCAAAGGAAATATTCTTCGTTCACGTTCAAATGAGACGGGAATTGTGGGACAAAATAGTCCGTTGGGCAGCTATATTTGCCTCTTAGAAAGTTCAGTGGGCAAATCGACAAAAAAGGAAACTTGGGCGTCACATCAGCCAACGAAGCAAAACTTTAAGGGTGCGTACATAAAAAGCTGATAGTAATATGCTGGCCTAATCGACTGCTGACGGCGGTGATCTACTGGATTCGGTAAATCCAAGATTCTATTTTTCTCTCTCACGTCTCACCATTTTCCTTGAGGCTTTCTTCGGTGGTCGGTTGACGTGGTGGTGATCCTCGATTGAGTCCCGCCGCTTTCTCAAGCGCGGCGATCATCTCTGATCAGCGGGGCGACTTCTTCGGCCCGGGCAGCCGGATTGTTGTTTCCTGTCCAAAGTGAAAAGAGGTGGTCAATGAAGTTTCCAATCGAAGGTTTTTGCTTTCTGTGTGATTTTCTGTCCTAAACTGCGAGCGGGTTGATTCGCAGTTGTCGGTGTTATTCGCCGGACTGTCTTCTTCAGTCTGGTTCTGTCGTAGACAGCTATAAAAATTCAATTCTCTCCCTTTTCTGGACTTTATAGTGATTGTGGAAAATGTTTTTCCCGCCTAATCTTTAACATTCTATTTACCTCATCTCTCATATGTTGACGGTTTATTACATTGAATTGCAAAATTTGTAGATGGTCAATTAAAGAATAGAGTTGCATTTTGAGAAGCAATGCTTAAAGGATTTGCATTCTGAGAAGCAACGAGTAAAATATTTTAATTTATCCGAGCAGCCGATCTGAAAGAAATTAAGTATGAATTATGCACATGCCTAGTTTTGAATACATGGCTGATAATCTACCGATTAGGCGTCAGTCTTCTAGTTGTATATGGTGATGACGTTGGTGTACTAAGGAAGAGCTAGAAATTTGTTTCCTTGAGAATGTGGGTTTGAGGTGAATTTGTCATTGCATTGAGAATTGGGTAGCAATGAAATGCTCGTAAGTACTCAGCAGCCAGCTTTCCGAATGTCTATTGAACCACTTTCTTGACTCTATTAGGTTGTGATTGCTTATGGGGTCGACTGCCCCTTCCTCCGATCTTGATGACCTCAATGTTGCACTTGGCAAGGAGGTTAGGGCCCCATCACATTCATCTATATGTGCATTGATACAGCCACTAGTTTTTGGTCATTGTCTGCTGGACAAAAAGAAAGGTTTATTGACAATAGGTGATGTCGTTTTTTATTGGTTGATTAGATAAGGAGCCACGAAGTTTCAATTGCAGAGTTGAGCAGCCTCTCCTCCTCTCGGGTATGTGCAAAACTCCAACTTCACTCTCCTCTATAATTCCTTCCCAGTTTTGTCAGTCAAGTTGTGAAGTGAATGCTGTAGTTACTCAACTTGCAAAGATGGAAAACATCCATGAGTCTAAGGTCGTTTGCCTTGAAAGTCTGAAAGATTTATTGCTGGATGATATTGGAAGATAAATCATGAAGAATTAGTGAAAATTCATGTTGCCTTTAACCAAATCCACATCGATTGCTTATAGTGGGTTATCATTGCTGAAAGATCCATCATTTAGGGTTAGTTTCTCGGGCCTGCTTTGAGAAGTGACATATGTGTTGTGGCCAACAATTCCTTCGTGGCATACGACCGTTCAATTTCTGATCCTTTATCTGCTCATTTAGCTAATATTACCTATGCTTTTGCCAAACTTTTGACATCTCATAGGCCTGTTCACATTTATTTTCCCCCTTTGACTAGGCTGCATATGTGAAAAATGGGAACCTGTACTTCCGGACTAGCTTAGAAAAGGCTAAAGCAACCGAGCAGAGTAAGCAGTCCTCTCACTTTTAGCTATCTTGCAAGAGTTGCTTATCTTGGACTCCTAGATTGGTGCTAATACTAGAATAATTCCAGAGCAACTTGAATCAGCCAAAGCAAAGCTGGAGAAGCTGAATGCCTCATGATAAAGCTCCCTCTTTTGGTATGTAACTCCCCGTTGCTGGTACCAGATTTTGACTGAGCGACAACTTTAAAACGATGTCCTGCTGAATGACCATAACAGTGATAATTCACAGATTTTGGGTCGTTTTTTTTTTTTTTTGCGGTAATCTCAATTTTATAAATTAACGTTATCTTCCTCCTCCACGTGATATCGGCTGTCACATTGTAGACCGCCGTCAACTTCAGCTTCTCCAATTGGGTGGGGGTGAAATATCATTTGAATTGAACCCTAGTCTCTTGAGCTCGTTTAGTTTACCCCTCCTCGGCATGGGAATGATCATCTGTCAGAAAATACATCTCAAACTACAGGACCATCGATTTGAACTCATGCCACACTTCAATTAACAGGAGGAGGAGGAGGAGGAGGAGGAGGAGGAAAAGGACGTAGTATGAAATACCCGGGTGGCACGACGTTCAACGGGCAAGCATAAACCAATCCAAAGCACATCTAAATCCGCCAACGCCTACATGAAACGACTCAGTTTGAGGTTGGAGCAGATGCTTCAACTAGCTCAATCAGCCCATCAGGACTCGAATGCAGAACATGCAAAATGCCTTTACTATTATTCATTACTGTTGACAACATGCGTCCCAGGCGCAATACTTCGCTACAATTTATGCAAGATATTGCTGCGTAAACTCGGTCTTTCTTCTATAGCACGGTTACAATCAAGGTACTAAATACATCATCAAAAGAGATCTTCAGAAGAAGAGATAATTTACTTACTCTTAGCAGATTAAACATCATTGTATGACTTCTGGAACAATACGACTGCAAGCGTCACAAGGGAAGCATAGATTGAATTCGGTAACTTCTGGACGACCTTTCCCACTCCCGGGACACCCTCTGTGGCCCTCTTTGTAGCCATTGCGACTGTTGGGGCTACAACAAGGGTAACGATCAATCCTTGGCTCACGACTATGAATGTGTCAGATGTCTGGCGCTGGATGAACCGGACAAACTCTTCCCGATCAATTTCTCCATCGAGGTTAACATCACATTCCTAGGACAAGAAAAGAATTTATTGTGAAAGATCGGACATGTATATGGTGTTCACTAGATAGAATCTAACACCAATTCCAGCCATCATCAGCATGTGATCGAATATGAAGAGCAGGTGCCAACAAAATTGCTCTGCACAAAACCGTATAAATCGATAGATCACTTTGGATACTGCTTGACGGCACCGCAACATGAGTTAAATCAAGCGGTATCCAACATACCTGTCCCCATAAAATCGCCAGGCATTGCATTACTAGGAAAACTTACCAGAGTCTTGATGGAAAAAGCAAGAGGTCCATCAAGACACAGAACATTGAGCACTGAGCAAACAAATCAGTTAGGCCTGTAGTGTGGTTTCACATTCTGACATTTTGATACTCAAAATATTCATTGAATTTGGTAGACGTTTCATAAGGGATCGGATATGTTTCCACAATCTTCGATGTAAGATTGTATTCTCTAACATATTTTAAATATTTGGTAGCCTTTAAAGCCACAAGAAATTATGATAACTTCTATCATCCAACGAGAGAAGTTAATATGGTTGATATGCATTTACATGAACAACTGCCTTACCTGTATTGTTGCCCTGACTTGGTCTTTTGAGGGAGGATCGAAGTGTGGGCCAGGCAAGTGCTTATTAATGTCACTAAAACACAAAAGAGCACAATGGTATCAGAAACAGAGGTTGACCATTGTAATGGCAATCCTAGTGTTGCAACTTAAAAAAGAGTGAAAAACTTGATGAAGCTCACTTGTAAACAAGCAGAACGGCAATGTATAGATCTTCAAATGTCAGGTTAGCTCTTCCCACTTGGTTCGTGATGCGATCAAAGACCTTGTCTGTTATTTTCCTTATTTGCTTTTGCCTCCATTGCTTACCTGCAAGACGTTACGAGAACAATCAAATACTCAAAACTGTGAGATCAAGTATCCCAACACTTCTGAAAGTCTTAGGATTTTGTTGATGAGCACATGAAAGAACCACACAAAGGCACATTGCTAGAAATCATTTCTGAATGTGGTAGGTTAGTTTTGTTAGATAACTATACAATTTATTATTTGTTCTAATAATTACCGAGAAACAGTACAATAAATGTCAGGATACCTCACATTTCCAATTGATTCTACAACCAGATGCTAAACCTTTTCTTCTTAACCAGGAAGAGAGAAAATCGGTTCCTCAACACAGAACCAGAAAGGCAGAATTGATGCCGACTACAAGATTTAAAATTTCATTTTCGGTATTGCCAACTCGTCAAATTTTGGAACAGGAACAAATCCTTCGAGATCCATATCAGGGAAAAGGCGACTATGCAAGAGAACGAATGAATCTGCGAAGCTGTGATTGAGCAAGGGAATCACCATCCCCATCTCTATCCCAACCATCCAAGACAGTAACCAAAGCAGGTGGATCGAAATCCAGTAGCAGGCCACTATCGGTTAAGCTAAGCATATTCAGAATTGAATTAGCAAACCTCTTCACGACAATCAATGACAAATCAAACCACAAATTACAATAAGAAGAAGAAGCAGAGGTGGAGAAGGAAACGAACCTTGAAGTTTGTCAAAGACCTGCCCCATGGTGGCGCTACGACCTCTCTATCTCTCGCCTCTGATATCTGATTTTCACGGGTTGACCTTAGTAACAGATTGCGGGAGGGCGTGAATGATCCACTGTAATACCCTCCAGTGTATATCAACCAATCAGCGCACGCCACTTCATGGGCTGAAGTTCCATTTTTTGGGAAGAAATTTATTTCCACGGTGATGAAGGCTGCAGCTTCACCGGTAAAACAGTAGTCAGATTCGCAGAGGAAAACTCATCCTCCGGAGATGCACTTTGGCCCTTATCCTTAGGAGGTTCAAGGAGCCCCCTTGAAGCAACGACACGTGTATCGACCCAAATTTGTCATGACCGATACCGTGGGTCATTGGTGGGAAAAAAAAAAAGACAAATTATTTGACACAATGCTCACCAAAAAAATTGGGATTTTTGGGCCTACCACACTTGTTTTCAACTTGAAAACTAATAAATTTATATGACTTAATAATATATAGTTAATTTTATTTAATTAAATATATTTAATATATATGCACTATTAATTTAATTTAATTTATTATATAAATGTATATATATAATTGGCACATCTAATTTATAAGGATTAAATAAATTAGTTATTAGTTAAATAATATTTTTAACACTGATAGTTTAAATATGACATCATAACACCAATTACCAGCCTTAGAATTTTTTCCTCTTCTTAATTTTATCAAATTTATTACATCCATCCTTTTTTTTTTATTTTTATCATTTTCATTCTTAACCCCTTAAATTTTCACAATTTTTATTTGGACGTTGTTTTGTCAATTAATAGATACCGACCTGGATGTCGGAGCCGACGAGACAGGAGGCCCACCACGTCGATCTCGGTCCGATAAAATAGCTCCAAACGGTTTTGTTAGAATTTGAGCCGGAAGTTTTAATGGAATTGGGCCGGTTTACTTATTAGGACCGGTTTACACCACAAGCTGCAAAAATACATAAAAAGCCGAGTCTAACTTTTCTTTTTTATTTGCACCATACAACATCATCGGGCCAACCGAATCACATCTCGAGACAAATCTGTGATCAGGCAGGGATCCATAAAAAAATTCTCGTTGACTCGCCTAACTTGAAATTCAATCTTTACATAACTCATTTAAGAGTTTAATAAGAGAATTATTAGTACAACTCCAAGTTAATAGAAGTAGAGACTATCACATGATGGTCAAAAGACATCAAAGAATATATCATTATTTTAGTACTAAAAATAAAAGAAGAATTGTGTCATATTTGGCAATAAAATAACCCACAAAGTACTAAATAATAACCCAGGAAAAGAAAGAGGACTCGGCTCCAGAGTCCACGTCACCTCACCAACCCTCCATATCTACTCTGATGAGACCAATTCCAAGTTAGCTAACTTCAATCTAATCAAGATGCTTCAGGAGATAGTTATGTTCACTTTAATTATGATTATGATACAGAAGCTAGTCCATCCAGTCGAACCATTTGGCTATGTTTGCCCTGCACATGATCAGCTAGCTGTACCCTGTTCCGGTCCAGTCAGACCATCGAGCCGTGCCTGGTTGACTAGTCATACGTTGCTCATTTCTAGTTCAACCACCTGATTATGCTTGGTCGGCTAGCTGTGGTTCAACCAATAGCCAATGAGTCGGCCAACTCGATATGCAAGAATTGCATGTACGGACACAATCCCCACATAATTATAGATACTCTTTCTTTTTGCAATTTGTTAATTTAAGTGTCGATGGGTCATTCTGGATGAATACCATCTGGGTTTAACTTGCTTGCAGGTCCATTTGGTATACTTAGGGCTCATTGGGATAACTGATCTCCTAAGAAGACCGGATTCAGTTCGTCATCTAGATAAGTGGAACTCCTCCATTGACGGTAACTACCTCATATTCCTATTCAAAAACTTACAAGTCCAGTTTTATTTATATATAGATGTGTGTGTGTGTGTGTGTATTATACAAGAAAAATCACAAATTCAACAGCTAAATTCATTGGGTGAGCTTCTAGATGAGCGCGTGCGCAAGAATCCAATCAGAGTGCAGGGACTGAAATACAATTTATTAAAATCTCAGGGGCATGAGTGTATTTTTCCAGGAAAGAAAGGGTTGATGAGTCGTCCCCACCTACCATTTACCTACTGGGGTTGGCAAATGACCATATACGATCAGCTAGCCGGGCATGGAGAGAAACGAATTTCTCGGTGTGAATGATGCAAGGAATCGGATTGAATAATGAGTTCGAATCGAAAAATACAACCGAACAATCATTTGCGCAGCTGACGGGACCATCATCAAGTGGTACATGACTTAATCGAACGATGTCAACGAGACGTGAGTTGTCAGTGGGCTTCACAGTTCACACCCATATTCAGACAGGGAAGTACGGAGAAAATTCTCAGTATACCGACGGAACGGCGGTAAGGACAGGCCTCGAGGGCGGACACCGTCCGCTCGGCTACGTCGACGCAGCCCGGGGACTTCAACTAATCACTCATGAACATCTCCACAGGTCGATCTCTCTCCATTTTTTTTTTCAAAATTCTGGTTTGGTTGCAGAACAGGAGATTGGAAGAAGATGGGGGGGCGCCATCAACCCTCAATCTTTGTCAACTTTGCTTCCCTTCTCATCAAAGCCTCCCCCTCTTCTTGTTTTTTTCTATTTTTTTCGTTATAAGAAAAGATAAGGGTCGAGAATCAAAATGATAAATTTAAATATTTGATAAATAATTATACCAATATCAGTGAACCATATGGCTAATTCTATTTTTTTAAGTACACAACTTGTAGCCCCGTATCTCTCTATTTTTCTTTGTCCTCCTCCTCCTCCTCCTCCTCCCCCAACACCTCCACATATCTCTCGTCCGATCATCATCTGATGCAGCGCCTGGGCATATACTTCCCTGCCACTTAGTGCCCGCCAGTGCCTCTCCACCTTCCTGCCTCGGCATGGGCTCGAGGGGCAGTTCGAACCCATGGCCACCCTACAGCTCGTATAGTGATTGCTCGCTCGGAATCTGCAGCTTATACTGCCCCCAGTGGTGCTACATCGTTTTCCCTCCTCCTCCTCCGTCCGGCTCCGGCGGCAGCACCCATACGTACCTCTCCCCGCTGGTTATCGTGGTCATAGGGATCCTAGCTAGCGCTTTCCTCCTCGTGACTTACTATATCCTCGCCACCAAGTACTGCCGGAGGAGGAGGAGGCGCCAGGGTCATCGTGATCGGATAACGGGTGATGCCCGGATAAGTACGGCGAACGAGGCGAGCAGGCAGATCAACGGTGGCAGGGCGAGCGGCCTGGACGAGTTGATCGTAAGGTCGATATCGGTGTACAAGTACCGGAGAGGTGAGGGCCTCGTTGACGGAACAGATTGCTCCGTTTGCCTTAGCGAGTTTGAGGAGAACGAGAGCCTGAGGCTGCTGCCTAAGTGCAACCACGCCTTCCACCTCCCTTGCATAGATACGTGGTTCAAGTCCCACTCCAGTTGCCCTCTCTGCCGCTCGAACGTCGCGTTGGCCGTCGCCTCCCTCCCGCCTGCCCAGCCGTCTCCTCCGGCGGCCCCGCATCAGGTGCGTCCGGCGGCTGTGCACAGCACGAACTCGCACGCGTACAGTCACTTGACGGATGCACCTGATCACCGGAGAATCTTAGTCCGGGATGAGGCCGTGATTAGCCTTTTCTGTGACAGCGGCAGCGTCTCGACGTCGAAAGACCCGTCTCTGGGTATCTTGGAAGGCGCACGCAGGAGCGCTCGGCTGGGGAGAGGGGTTCCGCCGGAGGTCATGAGGAGGTCAGTTTCTCTGAATACTTGGCTCTGTGGCCACGCTGGGGCTTCCACCTCCAGTGATCAGAATCCGATTGCAAATGGGAATGTACCACTTTCAATCGGAATCGGATCCTCAGGACCCAACGGAAGTGAATCAGATGTTGCAATTGGCAGTACGAACAATTTCCCGTCCGCCGGCCCACCCGAAATGAGGAGATCAATTTCAGCGGGGAGGTTCCAATTAGGAAGCTGTGGCCCGGGGAGGACTTGGGCCACGCCTTGCCCAGTTGAAAATATGGAAAAATAAAGTTATTTATTCTCCTTCCAATGTTCCAATTTCATCTTCTTCCTCTTTCTCAGCGTACATATATAAAACGACATTTCCTTGATGTACATACGACATTACTACTGGATGCCAAGTGGGGAATTTTCAGAAGCATTCATCGCCAGATTGGGGGTCTTCTTTTTTCTCTTGTTGATCGCCTGGTTGACCGACCTTAGCCCAAATTTGCTCACCCAATCTCGGACCTATGCGATCGGCGTTCATTCGTCGACGGCTGAGGGCACGTCGTACTTCCTCTTTTGTTAAGCACGGCTCGGTTTGATCCGGGATTTCACGCCATGTACTTTCCGATACACCAATGGCGCACCGATGATCGACCAGATTACATCCTGAAATGAATAATGCTCTCCCTGGCTGTTCTCCGTACTACGTGGGTCAGTCAGTGCCTTAAGCCATTGTGGGCCTCAATACCCCAAGGACCTCGAGCTCTTTGCTCCCCCAGGCCCATAGTTGTGGGCCTGGCCCGTCTCGGACCACTGAACTGGATTTCTTTCCTCTCTTACATATATCTTATATTCGGCTTTTATCACGTGCTTAAATTTTGTTCGGGTAGGTACAAACATTATCTGAGAAATTACGTAAACCTTATTTAATTTTGCCGTGTCATTTTATTTCGCCCCATAAATGTTAAATCATGGTATCAGGCATGCATCTATTACAGTCGGTTAAAGTAATTAAACATATTTTTCTAAAATCAACATGTGAGAATTTTAGGCTCATTATGACCTCCGACATCCCAAAACCAGTGTGTCTGCTCGAAACCCGTGTGGACCCATAGATATGACAATTCAATCTCATCTATGGTCGTAAAGTTACGTGGACGAATCACAAGGTTTGGTACAAAAGATTGGACCCGCTTAATAATATAAATATTATAATTTAAAAAATTATAAATTTAATTATTATTATAAAATTTTATGTATATATATTTATTATTTTTAAAGTTTAATTTTAATTTATATACCCTTAATATAATAATAATAAAAATATTATGGTCAAAATGAAGGTCCAAAGAATACAGCTCATTGTGGCCATCATCAACAACCAATAAAGCACCTAAATTGAATACCATATCTCACAAACATCTATCCCAGACATACTAACACCATAGGCCAAGAAAGCTAAAGCAAGAACTTTCAGATCGGAACAGCCATGGCGGCCGAGTCGACTCAATCCCCTCACAGCTGCCCCATCAAGCACGTTGTAGTCTTGGTCCAGGAGAATCGGTCCTTCGATCACATTCTCGGGTGGATGAAATCCATCAACCCGGAGATCGATGGTGTGACCGGAGCAGAATCTAACCCATTAGCCACGGTCTCTGCCTCGTCCGACGATCAGAACTCCGTCCCTCGGCTTCTCCGTTTCCGGGACAATGCCGCCTTCATCGATCCCGACCCTGACCACTCCTTCCAAGCAATCTACGAGCAGGTCCCTTTGTTTCTTCCTTTCATAATACGAGCTCTGAATCATGAGTTCATTTTAAAAATGGTCAAGCATATCGACGGAGCTCAAGTTACATTCATCTCACGAGTCTCACACCCTTCACAGTCCCAAACGCACACGATTCGCGAATCTGAAAAAGCATATCTATACCAGCAAGGGCTCGTGCGGTCTCTTGCTGATGATTGCACGGGATTGAGATTCCTCTGTGTACTTACACGCAGGTCTTTGGCAAGCCGTGGACGGCTGAGGACGCCGAGGAGAAGAAGCCGCCCACCATGGATGGGTTCGCCCGGAACGCGGAGGCGAAGATGGAGGGGCTGGCGGAGATCGTGATGAGCGGGTTCAGGCCCGAGGCGGTGCCGGTGTTCAAGCAGCTGGTGTCGGAGTTCGCGGTGTGCGACCGGTGGTTCGCGTCGCTGCCGGACGCGACGCAGCCGAACCGTCTGTACGTCCACTCGGCGACTTCGCACGGTGCCACGGGGAACGACACGAAGCAGCTGATAAAAGGGTTCCCACAGAAGACGATAATGGAGTCGATGCACGACGCCGGCTACAGCTTCGGGATTTACTATCAGTACCCTCCGTCGACCCTTTTCTACAGGTCCGTCGTCCAACCCAGAGAGACACTCTCTCCCCCTCTCAATGCTTCTCTAATTATTCACTCTCGCAGTAAAATGTTAAGATCAGATAAGAGAAGATGTTCGGCTGAAAAAAAGGAAGGAAAAAACATCGGCAATCAATATTAACCTTTTTTCCCTTGTCTTCAAGAAATGTCTGGGAAACCTCCATCACTGTTCATGTGGGTAGGACCCAAGATCGTCAATCCATGGATAAGGATGGAGCTAAAGAGCACTGGGTTGACGAACAGTTTTCAACTGTGAGTGGACTATCCTCCTCCAATCCCGCTCCGACACAAGTAACGGTTCCGTGAAGGGTAGTTTGCACTAGCCAGCGTTAGTTGTACGTAACCAGAAAGAGTTTAGGAAAACTTGGTCGGATTCTCACGAACCGGTCAATGTTAAGTTATCGAACCGTTTAACAGCTGAACCGTAAATGCTTCCAGAGAACATCTTCAACCTCCCGTCTGCTTTCTTCCATGGAGGGATAAGATACTCAATGTGCAATAATACAATACACAACGAGATTAGAAAAAACTTGAAATGGTAACGTTGCGAAGCAAGTAATGATCTCGACTGTAAATGGCAACAAGATTATTCGTCACCAAATCATGGAGAACGCAATTGCTTGTTGCAGAAACCTTAGGAAGCCAAAGTACCTGAGGCACTTCCACCAGTTCGATCGCCACTTCAAGAAGCACTGCAGGGAGGGGAAGCTGCCGAACTACGTTGTGATCGAGCAGCGATACTTCGAGGTGTCCGATGAGCTGCCGGGGAACGACGACCACCCTTCCCACGACGTCTCCGAGGGGCAGAGGTTCGTGAAGGAAGTCTACGAGGCGCTGAGAGGGAGCCCCCAGTGGAACGAGATTCTGTTTGTCGTGGTCTACGATGAGCATGGTGGGTTCTACGACCACGTCCCGACGCCATGGCAGGGCGTGCCGAACCCCGACGGCATGACCGGGCCCGAGCCACACAACTTCAAGTTCGACCGCCTCGGGGTCAGGGTCCCAGCCATCCTGATCTCTCCCTGGATCGAGCCAGGAACCGGTAAGAAGGAATGGATCGAGCCAGCATCCAGGCAGTATCGCGTTTCGATCGTCAGGCCTGACTTTCTGTCCATTTTTCTCCGGCAGTGTTGCACGAGCCAAAAGGGCCGCACCCGACCTCCCAGTTCGAGCACTCTTCGATCCCGGCAACCGTAAAGAAGATATTCAACCTCAAGGACTTCCTGACGAAGCGGGATGAGTGGGCAGGCACGTTCGAGGGAGTCCTGAACCGTACCACCCCGAGGGAAGATTGTCTGGGTAAGGCTCAAAGGATCTTCGAGTGACTCTTATCGTTTCATCATATATATGATTGATTCGTCCATAACCCGGCTAGGAGAGTCGGGTCGGGTCGGGTCGGTCCGGTCGTATGCAGGCCGACTAGGAGTCGGTCGGGTCTTAGGTTGCGACTACCGCAATACATTATCACTCCATCGTAACTGTGTCTGTACTTACTGGTGCGAGAATCGTGCAGTTACACTGGACGAGCCGGCGAGGATGAGGGAATCGGGGCCGAGAGAAGACGCACAGCTCAACGATTTCCAGGTGCAGCTGGTGCAGATGGCTGCGACGCTGAACGGAGACCACGAGAAGGACACTTACCCCCACAAGCTGGTGGAGAACATGACAGTCTGCAATGCTGTGGAGTACGTCAATGGTGCCTACGACATTTTCTGCAAGGAGTTGGAGAAGACGAAGGAGAACGACCTAGAGGAGGCGAAGCTCGGAGTCGCCGGAGACGAGGCTCCCCAGGAAGCACCCACCAGGAGGACGAACAAGAGCTTTGCCCAGAGACTGTTCTCCTGCATAATCTGCGATCACTAGTAAGTGCATTCGGTTTCGGTGTGGCCAAAACGCTGCGTGCGCTTGTTTAATAAGAGGATTGAATGTGAGACAATTGATCATTTTGTGTGCCATGGATTGGATGACAAGCACTGCAATACATTCCCCAAGATTCCTAAGTTAAGTAACTCTACATAGTTAATAATGTTCATCATCGTGTTTAGTTAGCTCAACAGCAAAGAAAATGTACTTTCAGGCAGAAATCGATATCCTAGAGAAATCGGACTGAGTTCTAAACATCATGCTATAGTCTCAGACATTCGCCGGAGGACGATTCGTCCCTGTAGCAAATAGAGAAACAATCACCCGTGTATGCAGAAGGGTCAGAGGCAAGCTTTGCCGAGGGTGGACTGCACTCTTCCCTCTTGATGCTAACGGAGGCCGATGCCTCTACTCAACTTCCGCGAGATAGTCATCAATTTCAGCTGGAGTCAACATCCTATGAAGCAAAATTCACACGACAAAATCAAAATCAGGCCTTTTGAAATCAAAGCATCAATCATCTGCACAGCTAGAAACATTATACTAAGAGCTGGACGAAATTAGATCAATGGATTACTAGATGTTTACTGGGGCAATATGCACGAGATTCTCCAGTTCATTTTCAATAACGATTTCTATTTTTCTGACGATTCATGGATATTTAAATAAGTGAAACTTAATTTGTAAAATATTTCTTTATAAAAAAGGAGGGAGGTAGACTACACGTTAAATACAGAAATAGTAGCGGACATGCTGAATAACTGAGTAGTTCTGAAGACAACGTAAAGGGAACAAATTACCTAAACTTCCGGTCAGAGCCAATTATTCCGATCTCAATGTTCTTCCCCGAAATTTGCCCTTCAAACCTGCACAAGTAATAAAATAGTAAACAGGTGAGAAATTGGTAGCCACCAAAGAAGGTAACCACCTAGTTTCAGCACACTTTTCTAATGAAACTGCACCCTGATCCCAATCCTAAGTAGAGAAAAGACTCAAGGACAAACTACTCGAGAAATGAATTCCAGGAAACAAGATAGAATGAAAAGTTTCGGTGACACTCATATTATATCAGAAGGTTTTGCTCACAGAAGGTGTGTAATAAATAAAAAGACAGACTAGAGTAACACTATTTTACTCTGTATCTCACAAGAACAAGAGATAATGATTACTCACCCTTCCTTTAGTGTCAAAATAGTTGTATGAACAGCATCATCAAGCTCCATGTCATCCGTGTACCTACCATATGGACAAAGTATGTTAAGCACAGTGATAACATAAAATAAAAGACATATTGAAAGATGTATCATCACAGCAGATTCATTCTTTCGAAGACATTTGGAATCCATTTAAAAGTAAGACCCCCACATTTCCAATGAAAATGCCGGTGACCACAGAAGAAAGAAATATGTTGTTGGGCCAAGTGTATGAATGCCAAATGACATCTGACAAATAATTTATCTGCTTTATGTTGCGGACCATGGAAACATCCAGAATAAACGAAGAGCCAACCTTTTCATATATATATATATATATATATATGTATATAACAAGATTACACCATGTGAAGGATGACATGATAGGGAAGATGATGCATTGTAAATGTATAGATCAGATTTCCATATTATTTATAATTTTATAGGACTTATTTCTCAACGGTTCTATATTTTGTAAGCGACTTCTTCACTGTGAATCTAATGCATGTCTCACCAAATACTCTTCTTATAGAAGAGAAAAAAAAAACATTCTGTATCTTACATATATCATTGTGCTTCATACTATGCCAGGACTGTCAAATTCTCCAGAAAAGGTAGGAATGAGAGCATCCCCAATTTAACTATAGGTTCTTCTACTAAGAGCACGAAGAAATTTGAGGTTCTACTTAAAAAGAAAACTATAATTTGCATTGCTTTAGCAAAAGGCAGACGTAAGATTTTTTTTTTCTTCCATGATTTTACCTTTTTATAATGCAAAGTGTTATTCAACAAGCCAAAAGTGTATTGGCCACATATTTTTCAGGAACAACAATTTACTGTAGTCTGCAGTCCATGAAAAAAAACAATAACCACCTTAACACAACTAGCAACAAATCAATTTTCATATCAAGAATTAGCTAGCTAAGCAGCTAGAGGAATGATCCCTCTTTCTTCAACACAAAAAGCAAGCATATGTAGAGCTTAGAAAATGTCAAGGAAAAAAATTTGGTTAACCGTCAGATGGGGTTGGGATAGCATCAAACCAGCAAAAAAACATAACTAAGTTACCTCTTCTCAAGGAATGTTTTTGCATTTGAGACATTCTTGCCCATGGCTGAAGCTTTCCATGAGAAATATGAACCAGATGGATCAACCTAGAGATCACATAGACTGAAGGTCAGCATTTTATTTTCCATTTTGACCCTTCTTTCGTGGGAACTGACTCCCTAATGGTTAAGGTAGATGCTAGCCAAGTGTTCCATAGGCTGCATTCTCATAATGCCTTCAATATTTAAGAATGTATAGGTCAAGATTGCAAATATGAGGTGCATATAAATATTCATAGGAATCCTTCTAATGGCGTAGAAAACAGGGAAAGGCCAATGCTGGCCATATGATGAAGAAAAGCTTTTACATTAGCACTCCATGGTGTCATCAACTTTCCTCAGTTTAAATAGATGCTAAATTGTCATATCCTTCGCAAGTATCATGACTAAAAAATTCAGCCAACATAATAATCTAGAACAGTAAATGGATGAAGGATAAAACACCTGGTAGAGTTGGGGACCATTGTCATCATATCCAGCAACCAGAAGTGATACACCAAAAGGCCTTACACCACTGAAAAGGAAAGACAGTGGTTCAAAAAATGCACAATGACATAATTGTACAGAAACTTTTACAAGTGAACAGTAATGGGAAATTTGTAACTGCAGAAACAAACATATCATCTTTTTCCTGCCTGATTTAGCTGTTATCTTGATATTCTTCCTTTCCCTAATAAGGGAAATGGGCACTAGAGGAAGTACAAATTGGGTTTACAATCAATTAATTAAAATTTCATTGTCAAGGCTTTCCTCCATTTTTATTGGTCTTTAATCTCTTTTATCCTAGAGAGATAAAAACTGCAGCATGATTAAGTGGATGAGATGCACTGAACCGATAAATTGATGCATTATTGACAACTCTTCTACTGGCAAACAATTAAATGACAGCATTGTCACATGATGAAGATGAAGGTGGTGCTGTTAACTTAAATGAGTTGCTTTAAGGTGAACTAGCTAGTTGTTTAAGCATACTGGCTGCGAAGCAGAGAGCCTAAAAACAACTAATTCAAGCAAATTATTTTCCTTTCATGTGAATAGATCATCTATACCTATATCTCTCCCAAGATATCAAGATGGTTGTGGCATAGTTTCTGTCTCACACAACATTTTCCAAACATAATTTTTAACTGGATAAATGTTACTTTCTGTCAAAGGAGAACATGCTCCAGGTAGCTGCCGTTCAAACATGGTAAGGCTATATTGTTTGTTTCATTTTAAAAAAACATAGACTAGCTGGAAGTAAGATCCCACAACTAAAAACTGACAAAATCTTTCCAATATCAAAAAGATAAATCAACATAAGATAAACACTGGGGAAAAACAGCAGGGGATCAGAATCAATAATGTATGCATGAGGATTCATCAATTTTTACAGCTTATGCCACAACCCCATTCTCTCACCAATATTTTATATCTTGCAGCAACCTTTTGAGAGGTTTCATATAAACCAGCGGTTAATATATAACAACTACCATGTGAGAATTAAGTTCTTTTGAAGCAGAATATAATGTATACAACATTGTGTAAGTTCCTTAGATGTAAGTCTGCCAGGGATACAAGTTTCCAGCAGAAAGAACAGGAAAATATAATGATCGGAAAAATTAAACACATAGCATGCCATAAAGCTCTATCAAGTCAAAAACTGTAACTTTCGAATAAACAAAGGTATGCCTACCCAGATTGAGTGAACTCTTGCATGACAGCTGCTGTTTCCCGCACCAATTGAGTGACAGGAATGGATTCCTGTAACAGTATACAATATCAATCCCAGCCACTAGTCATGTTAGTGAAAGTAACAGCCCAATTTTCTTAGAGACTAAAAATACATGCTA
Organism: Sonneratia caseolaris; assembly: GCA_900006705.1. Classification (NCBI taxonomy): domain Eukaryota; kingdom Viridiplantae; phylum Streptophyta; class Magnoliopsida; order Myrtales; family Lythraceae; genus Sonneratia; species Sonneratia caseolaris. Next base: position 311,345 of record CXYZ01010242.1, read on the forward strand.
AAAAGATCCAACCCCATTGCAGATATCAAGAAAATGTTGTAATGATATATATATATATATCATTACAACACATTCCACCTGCAAAGGAGTACGCCCTAACAGATTTGGCAATTTCTTTTTTCCTTATGTTCACTTTTTAAAGAAAATTACACTGTATAATTCTTTATTATCCTCTTTCTCCAGTCATGCAGTTGAGAGATGCTAACAACATTTTAACAGAGACAAACATTTCCAAAGAATAAAGTCTTCTTAACTAGCAAGCATGTCACTTCTTCGTCGGAACCACAGTATGTAAGTTAGCAGGTGACTTTCTAGTGATGTCAGCTTTTTTGATAATTCATAGGCATGATCTGTGTTTTGTTAGTGATTAGAGATTGTGAACCTTATGGTTTCCACTTCAATAAAAATAACGAATGTTATGATGCCTCCACTCCATGATAGTTGGATTTCCTTTTAGACATGCTGGATTCAAACAAATGATGAATTCATGTCAAGTCACAGAAACAGTTCCATCACACAACAGAAGATATCAGAGAAGGAAAAAACACAAAGCATGAAGTAGTTTTTTAGGGTGTTTCACATTCTCAGATGATTTGCCAAGACAATTGTTAAGTTCCACCCTCAATGTTCTAGGAGTGATAATTCTATCATTCCATGTTGAGGTAAGATGAAAGTCTTTAACATCTCTGGATAAAAGTCCTTAGTATTTTTCTTAATTTATCAAGTATAGCCAAAATTGATAAGTAAATACAGCAAGACAAAATATAAGTTAAACATATAATACCTTATATAACCTATGATATTGTTCTGCTTGCTTCCGGCTCTTCCGAACTAGCACTCTAAAATCTGGGCCCATGCCACTAAAAGATCAAGATCAACTTAATTAGATTGATGTTGGTCAAATTACTAAAAAACTTAAACAGAGAAAAGATTAAGGAGAAATGAATGAAAGTGACAGCACATCTCTTTCAGTTTCTGCATTATCATTTGGTGACTTCAAGCTTTCCTCTCACAAGTTTTTCAATCTGGTTGTCACATACAAAACATCATTATGCCGTTCTTCTCCCACAATAGTGAACACTTCCTTTATGCTCTATACAAGGAGCTCTAATATGCCCCCGACTTCCTCTAGTCAACTTGAAGGAAAATTTTCTCATATGTCATTCTTTCTGTAATATCATAAAAGCAACCTTCTATGTTGCATAAATGAATCAACAAGAAAACTGTATGTTCAGAGTTATATACATTTAGCTAACACTATCTATTAATGACTCGTATGAAGCCACACCACTAACTTTGCATTGGCAAAGCACATTCACCAGAGTTGAGTCAATCGAGAAACGAGAACCCAATCTTCAGCAATGCAGGAGACGAGAAATAATTCTATGCCGTAGGCTAGAAGAATACTAATATTGAGCATATTTCATAAATAGAAGAATGGAGGATCGATTATTGCCCTTAATAAATGAAACTAAGTCAATGACATAAACTGAGCAATCAGAAGAACCTATGCAGATATTAACCTGTACACAACTCCAATATTTGGTGTCAAGTTCAGTATCTTTTGAACCTAATAGAACCAAAAATAAAAAAAGATATATTCAGCAACCATGATTTAATGCCAAAAAAAGAGGAAAAGTTGTTAATCACAAAGTAATGTGACAATTACATAAGGGCTACGAATCAAAATAGTATTCCTGACAGCTAGCAATTGCATTGCATAATGTTGCATGAAGAGATCCTTAAGAAGCATAAAGATATAACTTAGAAACTGAAAACTGTATAGCATAGAATGTAGTGCAAGCAATCAGAACAATCAAGTGATAGACAAAAGAAGAGAGGTTAAATTACTTACAGACGTTTCATCAACTAGAATAGAAGGCAGCTTCTTCTCCGTTGCGATGACAACACCATTAGCAGCTGAAGCACAAGTTGACAACACATAGTGTTGGATTATGCTTAATTCAAGACACTGCATCATGCATGTAACGTGAATGCAGTTTGTATTGACCTAAGACCTCTACAATCAACCATTTTAACAAGCAAGAGATCCAGAGTCCTGAGGGAATACCAGATGCAACATTTAATTTTTAAATATGCGACACCCACAAATGCTCAAGAAAACATAACAAAGTCAGCTTCATAGATAATTGGTAGTTTTTCCAAATACCATCATACCTACCTTTAATACCAAGAGAAGTCTGTCCAGAACCGACCGCCGTCAGAGCATGTTCAATTTGCACAAGCTTGCCTGAGGGACTGTTAAGTAGTAACAGATAGCTAGTTACTGTTCAGCTCTCACTACGGAAAATTCTCCTGCAGCTGATATAAAGAATGAAGAAGAGGGTATTAACCTGAAAGTTGTGAGAGAAAATGAGTACTGACTGTCTCCCATGGCCAATTACACACAGTGATCTGTCCACCAAACCAAATAGACAAGAACTGCAAATCAGGCCACCAGATTGAGAGAGAGAGAGAGAGCGAGAGGGAGAAAGGGGAAGAGAGATGTCTTATACGGGGATCGCAAACTTACCGTGGTCCAGAGTACTGAGGTTTCTGCAATGGTGGCCCTCCACACACAAAAGAACCCGGAGAGGGGTGAGGAGGTTTCTTGTTGAGAAAGGCTTGGTGGCAGGGATGAAAATTGTCAACCCGTCAAATGAACACGACCCGACCCGACCCATTTGTCCGGTTTTATTTTATTAAAATTGTTAAATTAAATTTGCTTTCTTTAACTGCGTTATTATAAATTTGTGAATTTAAATACACAGTTTTTATTTATCAATTTTTTTAATAATTCTACGGATGAGGTATTGTCATTCTTCCTTGCTGAACCGAGTCCGACACTCTCATCTCACGTGACACACTCTGTGCTTCCATACCGAGATGCAGAGATCCCGGCGACGGCCCCGTTACGGCGCCCATCTCTGTTGCGCCCTGCTCTCAGCCCTGCTCCTCCTGTTATCCGTCTCCCTCCTCTATTCCCGCCTCTCCTCTTCAACCTCCGCCTCCACCAACGACGCCATCCTCCTGTCCGATTCTTCCGCCGATTCCACTACTGCCGCCGCGGATACAGACGAAGACAGGATCGATGAGCTCGACATAGTTGAAGAGAATGCTGCATCTGACACCAGAAACGATGATCAGGAAGATGACGACGACGCCGAGCAGGACTTTGATCGCACGGCAGCGTCCACGTCAACTTATTTCTACGATCACGTCGCCGGGGTGATCCGAATGGCATTTAACAAGCGGTCCATTGAAGAGTGGGATGATGACGTTTCGAGCGCAGCTTTTGGCATGGGATCCTTCCCCGAGGACAGGAGTAAGGGAGCCTTTGCAACGGACGACCTCCCCGTGGACGACGGCCTGAGGAGGAAGGTGAGCGAGGTAACAAGCGTTGAGGATGCGCTGTTGTTGAAGGTGAATAGGAGGATTTCTGTGCTTAGGGATGGGTGGGGAGATTGGTTTGAGAAAAAGAGCGAGTTCTTAAGGAAAGATAGGATGTTCAGGCCTAGCTTAGAGGTTTTGAATCCAATGAATAATCCACTTCTGCAGGACCCTGATGGAGCCAGTGTCACTGGTTACACTAGAGGGGACAGGCTGATGCAGAAATGGTGGTTGAATGAGTTTAAAAAGGTTCCCTTCTCACCCAATAAGCAGCTTTTAGGGGTTTCAGAATCTAACAGCAACGGCAATTCTCAAGAAAATGGTGGACGGCTAAGTCTTGTTGAGGGTGGGGAAGCTGAACTCGGAAGCAGGAGTGAGGCCAGGAGGGTGGAGCGGAGGACTTTGGATGACAATGTTGATAATGCTTTGCGTGAGAATAAGATAAATGGTAGAGAGAGTCTGCGCCAGGCAAGAAGTAATTCTGATAATAGAAGGAACTCCGCATTAGAGGGTCATTTGTATGCAGATGGCAGGAGATGGGGTTATTATCCCGGCCTGCATCCTCACCTGCCTTTCTCAGATTTCATGGATGCATTTCTTAAGAAGAGCAAGTGTGATATCAGAGTTTTCATGGTATGGAACTCACCTCCCTGGATGTTTAGTGTTAGACATCAAAGAGGGCTTGAAAGCCTGCTGACACAACACCCGGATGCTTGTGTTGTCGTGTTCTCAGAGACCATTGAGCTTGATTTTTTCAGAGATAGCTTTGTGAAAGATGGGTAATTTCTCTGCTTCCACATTCATCTTAATTGTTTTCTCTTGCATGTGCACATGCACATATATGTTACAATACTTTATGATGCAGAGGTAAGGTATACCTTCTGAAAAAAGTGTACAGGTCTTCTGTACTCTTATCATTATATGCTAGACTCTTTTAAGGAATTGTCATATAAAATAGCAAAAGTCACCTTTACACCTTATCTGAAGACTGTTGAGTTGGGATGTGTTCATAATTAGTGAATAGTTATTGTGATTCTTGTCTTGTTGACATATTTTGTTAGAAAAGGCTAAAAAAAGTCCACATGTAGTAGTTGCCCAGTGACACTAGTCAAGATAAATTTTCATAACTTTTATTATCACTTAGTAGTTGCAATATTTGCTTGGTCTCTGTCTGATTGGTAATTGGATCTGAAGGTACAAAGTTGCTGTAGCTATGCCAAATCTTGAGGAATTGTTGGTGGACACCCCAACCCAAATTTTTGCATCTGTATGGTTTGAATGGAGAAGGACCAAGTTCTATCCAATTCATTTCAGTGAGCTAGTCCGCCTTGCTGCCTTATACAAGTATATGACCTTCTTCATTCAGTTTTTTTTTTCAGTCTGAAGTTTTTATTCATCTTATTTTTGTATTTTGGGGAGTTCTCAATCTTGTAGATATGATCTTTACTTGTCCATCATGGACTCTTTTGTTATCAAAAGCTTATTTTCATGCTGAAAGATAAGAACCCCATGAACCAATTCTTGGCATGATAAGGACAGCTTTTTTACTTTTATTTTTTTGGGTTATTATGTGGAGGTTCTTAACTGGATGAGCACCCCTAAAGTTGCAGCGGTTAAAAGGTATATTTATTGCATCAATTGGACAATGGGTTTCAGAAATCATGCTTCAGACGAATAAGTATGCAATGCCTTAAGATCTTAATAGATATTTTTCATTTAAACTTTGTTACGATTTGAAGATTGTATTTAAGCAAAATCAGCCACCTTCTGCTGTGTTATTGGGATTGATTTTTGTAAGTATCTAACAAGAATTGTTTGCAGGCTGTTATATTGTGAAAATTAATTGGTTGACATGCCTAAAAGTTGTTCTGTTTATATAAATAATAATTTTCTGCTTATCTTCTCAATTGTATTCTGGAGTCATATTTAGATTTGGACCTTGGCTTACAGTACAGTCTGAAACTTTCTTAGTTTCATGCATAAAGCTCCCATCTTGTCCGATGGAGATATGAATTTCTTGATTTTGATTGTAACACAGTATGTTTTCCCTTGAATGAACCTATCCCATGAAATTCCTTGGAAAATTGAAAATATTTTTTCTCATCCAGTGAATTCTGTATAGAGGTCATCAGAATAAAGTTTTAAGATCTTTCTATTGACTGATCTAGGTTGAATTAGATGCTGCTATTGTAAGGTTAGGGTGATTTCATCTGTGAAGATACAGCTGTCTCTTAACAGGTGTTTGACTGGGCTACTATATTCTGGCCAGCCTACCCACATATTTTGTGCAGCAAACAACACTGCTTTAGAATCCAAAGAGGATCCCCCCAGAACATATCTCATGACTCTCGGATCTCCACCACTTTATTGAAGATATTTGAACTTCAGCCAAGAATTCAAAAGGGCAACTTGATCATCTATGGATGTTTGCATTGAATTGAAGACAAAATTTTGGGTCTCCCTTGTCTAAAGTTTATACTTTTTTAAACTTTACAATGTTCTCTTAAGCACTTTTTTCTGCTGTCCAGAATCTAGAGCAAAAAGTGGCTAACCTCCATTGGTTATCTGGAAAACTCCTCTAGGCCTTTTTTCCATTTAACAGCCATTCTCAACAACAAAATCCTTTGATTTTCCCCAAAAAAGAAAAGAAAAGAAAATAAAAGAAAGGCCAGCAGTTTCTGAGGTAATTCCATAATTAGTAGCAGCTGTAGCTTGTAATTATTAATCACCTTTTTGTTGTGATGGTTCCATGGTTCAGCTCAAGGGAATGCTTTGGTTGTTGATGACGGGTGAATGAAAATTTATTATTAGCATTTCATTTCCCTTATTTGAATCCTCAATCTTTTCATTTTCAGTGTCATTTTTACATTTGTTTTAGTGGATCAAGATGTTGTGCATCTTGCTGTTGAATTTCCATTTTGCTTAATATACATAACATGATGAATTATCTTTTGTTAGGTTGTTTGCTGATGTCATCTAGTTGCTGTTGTCTGATCATGACTAGTCTTCATAATTCTTTGTGTTTGCTTTCCAGATATGGTGGGATTTATCTTGATTCAGACATTATCGTGCTAAAATCATTATCTCAGCTTAATAACACTCTTGGACGGGAGAATCAAATTGATCAACTTTCTCTCAATGGTGCTGTAATGGCATTCAGAAAGCTTAGGTACTTCATTAAAAAACTTCTGCTGGAAACTTCATGTAAATGCTTTGCTGTTACATTTGGCTATCATTGCTCTGGGTGTTCATGAGTCTGGGAAGAAACTCCTCATTATAAAGAAAAAAAAAATCTATGAAGAAATATATTACTTGCTTCAGTTTTGAACTATTTTTGAAATATTAAGAGTCTTAAAAAATCGAGAAATTCCAGGGAACAACCTGTGCGTTTTTATTCTAATGCGGTGACTCACCACACCTTTCTTTCACCAATATATGTATAGATAGTTTACCGGTTGCCACAAATTATTGAGGATGGGGAGGCTGACCCCCTTTTGACTCTTTCCCCACGCTTCATTGAAAGGCAATTGTTGTCATCACAGTTCCTGTGGAAACATTGCTGATAAAAAAGAACAATTCCCATGAATATTGCAGATTCATTTTGTCTGTGTGAAAGCATCACAAGGGTTTATGTACAAAGAACATTTGACAGGTTGTGTCCAAAGATATGGAAAGGAGTTTTTGAAAATAAATCTATGCTTTTTGAAGTTGCAGTCTGTTAAAATTCCTTCTGTTATAAAATTCCTTCTGTTATATCCATGTTCAATCATATATTATCCTTAATGTTTGATCCAAAATAGGTCACTAGCCGACAAGGTTTGATTGCTATTGCTTCTTGAGGTTGGATGAAACCTTGTTGAGGTAGTGTTTTTCTTAACAGGCCTGATATGGCCTGAGAGCAGACCTTCCCTATGTTGTTATTTTTTTTCCTGAGGAGGCCAAAACCTGGACTAGTTTGGACTATTTGTGGTGGAGAATGGCCTCACTCCAGTTTCAAGGTGCTTCAGTGAGACCTGTCCCTATGCTGTCATGTGTAGGAAACTGGATTGAGTACTTATATTACTTTTTGGTCCAACATTATGGCAAAAGTTAGATGGTCATGAACCATTTTCTATTTGATGGTTATAATTTTTTTCCTTAATCTTCGTAATGTTTTGTGATTTTCTATTCATTTCTTCTCTTTCTTGCTGAAATTACCTTTCTTACTGTATCCTTATCTTAGTTTTTCACTTGGTTCTTCTTATGTAGTCCCTTTCTCATGGATTGTTTGAAAGAGTATTATTCCACATACGATGATACTCGTTTGCGGTGGAATGGAGCTGATCTTCTAAGAAGAGTGGCTGAAAAGTTTTTAAAAGCTGGGGGAAGAAATAAAAATCAGTCAGAGTTGAAAGTCCAACCCCCTTTCATATTCTTCCCTATTAGTTCTCATAACATTACGAGGTACGGTGTATCTTTGCCTACTGCTTAATCCATACCCACGGTTACTTACTCTTTGGTGAAATTTAATGTTTGCTCTGCTTAAGTAAGCAGTATTCTTATACTACAAATTTTGTGTGCGTGACCTCATTAAGCCTATTCCTTTGTCCTGTTTGCGCTGGAAGCAGATACTTCACCTCACCACTGACAGAGACGGAGAAGGTCCTGCAGGATGACCTCTTCAAGAAGATACTGGACCATTCTCTGACGTTTCATTTTTGGAATAGCTTGACTTCTGCTCTCATTCCTGAGCCGGGAAGTCTCGCAGATAGGCTCATCAACAATGCCTGCCTCCATTGCTCTGATGTCATGTAAACTTATTTCTCAAATCCATTTGATATTGTACAGGGGAAGCGTAGTTAGACAATGCCCCAGAGTCTCAACTGAGAATTTTGGTCGGCTAATATAATGTGTCTGATGTGATTGTAGAGCAACTAAAGTGACTTCTTCCTTCCTTCCTTCCTTCCTCCCAGTGACATCTAGGCTCTAAGATGATACGAACTCGTGGCGCTATGAACAGATCGCTGTGCAGTATGTTCACTGTAATCTCTAAAACTCAGACAACTTAGTGCCACTGGGAGCTTATGAAGAACTTAGAGAGAGTTTGGACCGGAAATCCACAATTTCGTCCGGGTAACGTACATCCTGAGGTTGGAAAGCTGCTCTCACTCCTCCTGGCCAATAAACAGGGCAAGGAACCAGAATGAAAACTACAACACTTTATACCAAAAATAGAACAATACAATCAATGGAGTCCACTGTCAGTGTGATGCGAGCTACGGCCACATCCCCGCCCGCGTCTTCGGCCGCTTCCTCCACCTAGCCTAGGAGCGATCTGTTGGGGGATCATTGCGCAGCCAAAAAACTCCTACTGTTGATCGAATAACATTCGATCCGGATGATCCATAATGATCCTAACCAGGGCAAGTTCATTATAGTCACACGTTGATTGATCGAGAGCAGAAGGGCTCGATAATTGGTAATTTTGTACGAATAAAATTGCGCATGATAAGTAATTGATTCAAAAAAAAAAAAACAAAATGTGAATAATTAAGACAACAATCCGCAGAGAGATTCCTGAGATTACAGGTCGGGGCTTCTGTAGCTTACATGGTCTCCCTGAGATTCCTGATCAGAGCGCAAGCGATCCGCAGTCTGGTTTCTCGAAGATACCGATCTCTGGAAACCATTCCTCGCTTCATCCATGTATCTAGTCATTGCTCTTCCTCCGCTTCTTCTTCGCCTTCTTCCCCTCAGTTTACAGTCAGAGATATCTGCGCAATGGCCCGCGAGTCCTACTACAGCCAAGTCCATGTAATGTCGGCGTCCCCTCCCAGGCTAAATTTGGCCATTACTTCTGATTCTTTAACCCGCGAGCAGGTCATTACTGTAGTCTCTTCTTTGGCCGGTGAGGCTGGTTCCATGGCGGCCATCAGCTTCTTCTACTGGGCAATCGGGTTCGATAAATTCGCCTATTTTATGAGGCTTTACATAGTCTGTACCAAGTCCTTGATTGGGAATGATAATATGGCGAGAGCCCGGGAAGTGCTGCAGTGCATGATAAGGAATTTCGCCCGGGTTGGAAGGTTGAGTGAGGCCGTAGATATGTTGTTTGCGCTGCATAACGAGGGTTTGATTCTCACGGCAGACGTAATGAATTTCGTTGTAGGATTGGCCTGTGAAATGGGTCTTATTGACTATGCTGAGAATATGTTCGATGAAATGGCTAAGAGAGGAGTCTGCCCTGATACCACCAGTTACAAACTGATGGTTGTTGCTTATTGTCGAGTAGGCCGGGTACCTGAAGTGGACACTTGGCTTGGCAAGATGATAGAAAGGGACTTTTGGGTGGACAATGCCACTTGTACTTTGATCATCGAAGCATTTTCTGGAAAGGGTCTTGTGCACCGAGCAGTTTGGTATTTTGAGAAGATGATGGAGATGGGTCTGAACCCGAATGTAATCAACTTCACCTGTCTCATCAATGGGCTATGTCAAAGGGGCTATATCAAGCAGGCCTTCGAGTTGCTCGAGGAGATGGTAAGAAAAGGTTGGAAGCCCAACGTGTACACTCACACTGCCCTCATTGACGGCCTTTGCAAGAAGGGATGGACTGAGAAAGCCTTTAGGCTCTTTCTTAAACTCGTCCGCAGTGAAAATTACAAACCAAATGTACAAACTTACACTGCCATGATCAGTGGTTACTGCAAGGAGGAGAAACTAAACAGGGCAGAGATGTTATTTGGTAGAATGAGAGAGCAGGGAATACTTCCTAATGTCAAAACATACACGACCCTAATTGATGGCCACTCTAAAGCTGGGAATTTTGAGCGAGGATATGAGTTGATCCGTCTAATGTCTGATGAGGGTTTGATCCCTAGTATTTGCACCTACAATGTGCTAATTGATGGATTCTGTAAGAGGGGAAGGTTTGAAGAGGCTAATAAGCTGCTTAGGAAATGTTTCCGACAGGGCCTTGAACCTGATATATTCACATACACAATTCTTATACACGAGCTATGCAAGAGGGCAAACACGAAGCATGCTGTGGCACTCTTTTGTAGGATGGCTAAGATTGGGATACAAGTGGATATTCATATATATACAACATTAATTGCTGCACTCTGTAGGCAGAAGAGAATGAAAGAAAGTGAGCAGCTTTTTGATGAAGCCATCAGGCTTGGTTTCGAGCCAACAAAGGAAACTTGCACTTCTATGATATGTGGGTATTGCAGGATCGGTAAGGTTAGTCTGGCAGTTAAATTTCTATACACAATGAGCAACCATAATTGTGTTCCCGATAGCATCACTTATGGGGCATTAATCAGTGGGCTCTGCAAGGAAGGGAATTTGAATGAGGCCAAGAGGCTCTATGACATAATGATAGATAAAGGCCTTTCACCATGTGAAGTAACTCGAGTGACACTAGCCTATGAATACTGCAAGAGAGATGATTCAGCCACTGCTCTGTTGCTGTTAGAGATGCTAGAGAAAAAACTCTGGCTTCGAACTGTCAACACCCTCGTGAGGAAGCTCTGCAGCGAGAACAAAGTAGGTATGGCGGCATTGTTCTTCCATAGATTGGTAGACAAGGAGCCGAAAGTCAATCATGTCACTTTAGCTGCATTCATGACTTCATGCTACGGCAGCAACAAATATGCTCTTGTTTCCGATCTTACACAAAGGATTTCCAAAGAAATTGGCTGACGGTTCATTTATTGATTGGCGGGGTTCATTTCACATGTCACTCTAGCTGCAGGTTGATCAACTGCCCCTGTGGCTTAGTGACTCTTTGCCAGTCGAATGACTCAGTGACTAGTCCTACTGGGGTTCAAACTGTATGATTATTTATTAGACCGGCAAAATGTGTTTCCTGGTTTCCCCTCGGTTTTATGTGGGGAAGAGATAAAAGAGTTTCGTTCTGCATTTTGCCTGTGAAATTTATGGTGACTCAGCTTGATTTGGAGGAAACTGACTTTAGCGTAACCCGTACAAGAAGAGACTGGATCTGGGAATGGACAGAGGATAACGCCATGAATCAAGCGTCTCTCATGGTTTGGTAGGGAATCTGACGGGGGAAGAGAAGATGAGGACAAACTAAGGCGAGGCACAACATTGAGCCCTTGCCATTCATCGTGAGGCCAAGATTTGTACTAGAACAGTCAATGACATCACAGAGAATGCAAGGCGCACGATAGGCCAGACGAAGAGATGCGGCATTACCAGACCCGATTTTCTGGATGCGATATGATCTATACCAGTTCCTGGATCATCTTTCTGCTCAAGCCTCCTACTGGGGCCACTTTCCTGCTAACGATTACTTACCGTGCTCCGACATGCTGAACAGTCACGATTTTTTTACGGATCTATAATCTCCAAAAATGTCAAAGGAGTTTTGCTTATTGTTTGCTGTCGTCAAGTTTCTGCCAACACTCTGGAGCAGCAGTAATCTCATTATAAATGCGTTCTCATTCGTTGCAAGGGACGATCTCTGGTGCAGGGTTGTTGTTCAAACCAGCAATGAAATAAACAAGCTCCTCTAGCTAAGAACTTCCATGGCGTACTTACCGAAGTAAGAGTAAATCAATGTAGCACCACAGCAATATAATGCAACAAAAGGAGCAACAAGAACAGCACAAGAAGCCTGCCTAAATCCATAGAGGTTGTTGACTCAGCACAGATCAGTAAAGGATGAGAAGTTTACAAAGAAGACAGGGGACAACAGTAAACCTTAATTTACAGGTTGGGAGGTGAAAAATAACTGTTAGTAGGAGGAAGATCAATCCTCCCAGAAAATGTAAGACCTCATCTTCGGAAGTGAATATTGACTGATGGCTGCAAATAAGGAGCCTGCTGGATTGAAAGGGCGAGGGGCAAAAATGGGTGGAAGAGGAAAGATATTCTTCTAGCCCGATTATCTGCATTCCCCGCTTCAGGACCTAACGGCATGTCAGAGGTGAATAAGATAAGCGCGACCTAGAACAGCAATCTCAGTAGGGAAACGCAGTACTCTGATATGCAAAAGGATTGACCCTATACATATTATTTAAGCATTGTTCCTAATGGTTTAGATCCAATGGTGAGTGAGGATGGAATGGAATAAACATAGAAAGAACCAAGTTTTATGGGATAAGTGGAGAAATATCGACAGGAAATTGGTGAATTTTGGGCTAATTTTCATAATATAGGGGAATGTAATACAAAGAAAATGGTGGAATAGTGAATCCTGTAGCTTCTTGGGATATTCATTCCATTATGTTAAAATTGATGGGTTTTTACCTGACCTCGATAATTTGGGAAAATGTAATTAAAAAAAATAAAAGAATGGACATTCTTCAATTTTTTTAACGCAATATTCATTCCACCAACTTGAGAAAAAAAATCAATTACAATAAAATGCATATGACAACTCTCAGAAGTCCAGCTACTAAGTGATAGATTGATGGGATAAAATGCTCATTCCATTCTGTTCATGCGTACCAAGGACAGAGGTCATTCTTTAGCATGAGACAATGGAGTAGAATAGAATACAATGGAAAGAATTTAATATAATAAAATATAATAATATTATGAGAAAATTAATAATTTTTGTGTTCATTTTGGCATTCACCTTTTTTAGAAGGAAACATCATTCAAAGTTAAGAAAGAAATACATATTCAAATGGAATGTATATCACAACTTCCAAAATAAGAATGTGAAAATTTCATTCCATTGCCTCTACAATATAAAGTTTTATGAGAATGCACGAGAAGCTGGCAAGGTTAGACTGAAGCCATATAATATCATGGCAGAACCATCATTATCAGAAGGATTTAGGATTTACAATTTTCTCGATTTTGAAAGACTTTCAATAGGCAAAAAGAATATAATTACCAGGTTTAATCTTGAACTTGAGGGCGTAAGGTCGCCCTCTAGTGATGAATTTGATGGGATGGTCTGTTGACTGCCTATGCCGATCAGTTGCAGAAATTAACTGCAAGAACAAGACAAAACCCAATCCTGTTAGAAACATTACACAAGATTCACAGAGATCTACTTTTGTGAAACCGTATAAGAAGTTGCAATACCCCCAACTAAGGATACAAGAGAGCATGGCATATAGGATGCCAATACGAATTCAGCACAATAGTCTGTGAAACAACATTTCGCAATGGAGTCATCCAACAATCTCAATGATTTTTTCTGCAATTTTCTAAATGGTTCTAGCCCTGAGGGTCCAACTTTCCAAGAAAAACATGATCTTCTGTAGCTGTACTTGCAGCCACATCGCTGGCGATGAGTAGCACCAAGAAAGGTGGGAAAGGAAAAAATAACTTAAACTGCAATTGTAAAAGTCCAAGAAAATGAGGAAAAGTTGACAGAGAATGTAAGGGAGATGAGGACATGTAATTAGTGTCTAACCTTTTCATCAAACCGAAAGAGTGACTGATCAAAATATGGAGAAGGGCTTTGTGACTGACAGCTGTAAGTTACAGAACCCAGCATCTTCTTAACAAACTGTAACATCTACAGAATATCAATTAGTGCTTTCAGAAAGATGCAAAGACAAATTTTCAAAAATACGAACTATATCACTAAATCTCATGATACTGTTGTAAAGAATTTCATCAGATATTACAAACAAAAATAGTAATTGGGAAATTCTAAGGCGGTCGGTTAAGAACCTGACTAAAGCTATCAGCCTTGCATTTAATTGACTTCAATTGCTCCAAAGCATGAATATTGTTTGAATGTGATGAAATAAACCTCATGTAGAGGGGGGGTCCCGATGCCACGTGGAAGTGGTCGCAGAACTGCTCAAAGAAGTGATAAAACTCCTCTGACGAATTCTACAAGTAGGACATGCTAACTGCTAAGTAGAATGAAATGGGAACTGTAAGATAAAGTAAGCAACTGAATGACCTGAGAATAGTAAGTACCTGATAAAATGCAACAATTTCGGTTGTCTCCATATTATACACAGCGAAAAAAGCTGGATGGTGATCAACATTTCGGGACACCTGCAAGCATGAAAATGCTAGCTTAACATAGTGAAGCCAAAGAGTTTTGACAGAGAATAATGTCAAAGATAGGATACATCTCTGGTGATATAATGTACTTTTCCATCATCTTCTTGCTCATTTTATCTGTGAAGGAATATTGCATTCACGAATGATACACATTGAGCTTTCTTTCTGATATTGTATTACCACATCAGCTGCTAGCTTTATGAAGAAAAACAGAAACAAAGGAAAACCAGAAACCTCACCCCTCCATCTACACTGCCAAACTTAATAAGCAAATGATGCCTGTCCAAGAATTGTACCTGCCAAACACTTCATAAGAACAAGCTCAAAAGGAATTTACAAGATATGATCTTCACATCAATAAATTTTTAAAAAAAAAGGATGCTAAACGTGTACATGCATCATCAACATTCAAGACCATACCTTCCAGATTATCAAGTCAACATAATCTTGAAAATGGAAGTAGAATTTCTTCTTCAAGGATTGAATTCTCTGGTAGAGAAGAAAAATTATATTAAAGCAAGAAATCCCTTGAGATAAAATTGAGAAGCATTAAATGATCCAAGCAGCAGCATATATTAAAGTTACAAGATAAATTACAGAAAAAAGAACTGGAAAATTGGTGAGACAGAAGACTAAAAAAAAATAATAATACAATGATCTAACTTGAAAGGGAGAGATATTCGCACACCATGACAATATCAGGTAAACCAATATAATGACAGTTGACCATCATTTCAGCAATCAGAACAACCACAGAACATAAAGTCAGGCAGGCAATTGTGATTGCTTAAACTCACAAATGTTAAATCCGCAAAAGTTTGCAATCTCTACAAGTTAACACATACAATGGCGAAATTATAACTTCAAGAAGATATTGCAAAGTAAGAAGCTGTCTCACTTAACTAACAACTTAACTGTTTAAGTCCTAAATATGAGAAAGCAGGTAAAATAATACATTTTACAATGGGCTCCCTACATACACAATATATCTAAAGACTAATGAAAACCTTCTTAATCGAAACTCCAATATTTCTAAATTGACACCCATTCTTGAAGACAAACCTACATTTTTTAAACATTTCAGACAAGTACCATGCCCACCAACCTGAGAAAATTCACTCGTGGGACCCTAGATACGTAAAGCACAACTTATTCCCACAAACAAGCTCAAGGAAAAATACACTTCCATTGTGAGATAAAAAAATGGCTTCCTCCAACTATAAAGATGGTATGCAAAGAAGTCACAGAAAAGAAGAGACAGCCTCATATTTTGAACAAGTTAGTTGTGTTATGCAATATGCACATAAAGAGAGAGGGCAAGTGTCACAGGTGAGACTAAGACCAGGAAGGATGGAGAAATTTGGGAAAGCACAAATTCATATCATGTAAATTTCACAACCAGGAAGCATTATCTAACAACTAACAAAAGTAGATTTCAATTTTTCTTGAACAAAAAGAAGCATCAATGCTTGCTATCATAGCTAATGTTAATTATTGATCTCAACATATTTATACAGGCTCTTGATCATGATAGGCAGGCACTTCGAGTTGCCAAATATCGTTTTGGAAAAAGAAAAGTTCCACGGCCAGAAGAGATATCCATAGCTCAAAAAAAGTTCAAGAGGCTGCATAAATAATTCCAGCAATCAAACTGCAGTCAACAATTCGTTTAAATATGATTGTAAAGGATCAAAATTATCTCCTAGGAGAGTCAGAAATTGAGAGGTTTTCAAGATCTATTCACATGTATAAAAACTGCTTTATCATCCAACCTTTGATATGAATTCACAATAGATTTCAAAATCTTATGAATATTCTTAACTGGGAACTCTCAAATCTAACCAGTGAGTCATCAGATTCCTCATTCCATATTCCGCGGAATACAAATGAAAGCAGGCGTTGTTTGAGGCCAGTCAAGAAGGTCTTGCCACAAATTGTTGGTCTACGACGGAGATCAGGATTGATGCGAACCCCAGACCACTGATGCACAGGACTTTTGTCAGAAACAGCCATATACTGCCATTCAACAGCTATCATAATCAGTTCAGAAAACTATACAATGAGAAAAAAAAATCTAGTAATATAGGGATCCAAAAGAACAAGAAATTTAGTAAATGTACCGAAACTATGAAATTTAAGTAATCTTGCAAATCACATCATCTCGATATGGAAAGAGGTCAAAAGCAACTAATATTGAGGTACATTTATTAAAGAAATGGACATATGAGGAAGAGAAACAAATGTTGTTAAGCAACTTGGCTTTAACTAAAATGCTAAGAGACAATAATGCACTAGTCATGCGAAATAATAAGGATACAAGACCCTAAATTAACAGCATATGGGTAAACTGATTATGCCTAATCTTACTCAAATTGTAAAGGGGACTATAGTCACCCCATAGTCCCTTAGATATTAAAGCTAGTGATAGATTGCGAAAGAATTGATGTCAAAATGTGGGGAACAACTTGTAATATCTGAAAACTAGACGTTTTTCCATCCCAGTGGCAGACAATTCTTCTCACTATAGTTTTCTACCTTCCAAAATTTTTGGTATAATTTAGCAATTCAGATTGTTTGTCCAAACTGTTTACTGAGTAAATGACTTGTAAGAGTGAAATGCAGGTCATAAGGGAAAATCAATATAGAAAAGATAATGTACATGGTTGTAAAAGTATCGCCCGGGAAGAATCTAATGCAATAAATTTCTCATACTAAACACACTAGTATCAGAAATGGCATAGTCATTATAGATGAATGTTATAGCAATGCGCCACCTAGACTTGTCCTATTTTACCACTTTTTGTAAACTATTTTATATTATACACCTAAAAGAACTTGTTATAGGCACTAAATGAACAAAAGCTACATTCTTGAGGTAATATGAAGTTTGTCTTTGGTGCATACATCATCAAATCCACTGGTTTATCTATGTGGATTTTTATAGCATTTTGAGACACTTGGGCAGTTCTGGATTCTCAGGCAGTCTGCTTCACATGTTGGATGTTCGCATTTCATCACATCTACCAATTCGCATCAAAATATTTCCATTTTTCTATTTTACATTGTAACTAGTAACCAGAAGTTCTTTTTGCTTTCGAGATAACAAAATGAAAAAAATGCATATCTTTGATAGAGAAGAGAAAAGTACTTTGTAGCTTAGTTGTACCAAAAGCCCTCTTCAAAAGCAAAAGCAATTTTTGCAAATGTACCAAAACCCCTCTTCAATGCGAACAGGGAAATCCAGATGAATGGGAAAATTGCAGTAACTAGCACTCTAAATTTACAACTGCCTACAGGAATAATGGAGGAAAAATACTTGCCTGAGCATTGGAGTTGAGGAATAGTTCATCATCTTCACGACAGAATAGCCCAATAGCTCTCACATCAACCAGGTTCCCGGATTCTCGAATTTGAAGTACGTGTATTGTTTGAAACCGAAGAGAGACAATCGCTAATAGATCATCATATAGGAAGACTCCCATGTTATGAGTTAAATTAACAAAATCATTATGGAACACCTTCTTATCCAGTATGTCTCCATCTTCCAATCTAAATAATACCAGAAAAATTCATAAGCAAATGTTATCTCCTAATAACTGTTTGAAATCAGAGTACTTTTATGAAAAACTAGGCACACCTTAAGAGATGAAAGGTTATCTTCTCTACTACTGGGACCCCAGGTATTGCTCCTTCAAACGCAGGTGCATCATGAATTGGCGGGGTAGTAGATGTTGCAAAGATGCCAAACTGATTATTTTCCATGTAAAGGAAGAAGTCTTTACAAATGAGTTCATTACTTGAAGCAAGTGAGACACAATACAGTTGGGTAAAAAAACTCTCAAATCTCTTTGCTTTTGGGGGAAGATCATGACTGCAATCCTCTTCTCTGCACGAGAATGACAACCATCTTGGTCTATAAACAATGAGTTCTTGGTGATTTCTGCTGAAGCTTATGAGGAACTGACCATCATCAGTAAACTTTCGGAATAGATGATCTGGACATTCAACGTCATATACAGTGTGGCTTGGCACTAGATTCACATAGAACTCTCTCACAGAATGAACCTGTAAGCATCATATTTCAACTCAGGTGTCTGTATCATCCAATGCTATGTGAAGGTTCATTTTCTAATATTTTTTTATCACTTGGGCCATAAGCATGTCTAGTTTCATTATTGTTGTTAGCATGTGCAAGAATAATTTATATAAAAAAAATTGGACATGAAATAGCACCCTCCAATAAAAATCATCCGGTTTAGTGCTTAGCACAACGTTCCTATTAACTATGGAAAATCACCTGCTTCCCACTGCAAGTGATCATAACTCGTTTGACATTGAATGAAATTTAGGGAAACAGGGCCAAGAAAGCCAGGATTAAAATTCTTTACTTGGCATTGGAATTTTCAAGGAAGGTGAGGGAAATAGAGGAATTCATGATCCTCCATTACCCCTGGGACTTTAACTCTCAATTACCCTAATTTGGGGGAACTCAGAAGGGACTTAATCAATGAATTACATAATAAAAAAAGTAAACTTCTTCCATTCACCCACCCCACTTCCCACCTTCCCTTCTCTTATTTATGCAATCCAAGTAAAGGAATCCATCTCTTTTCCTCTGCTCCCTTTTCATTATCAATTGCATCCAAGCAAAAGGTGTTAATCAAGCAGACTTTGACATATAAGATGTACATAACCAACTCCCTGATGAAAAATGCTCAAATTAACTACCTTAACAGCAGGTTTTGAGCCTTTAAAATGATCGCAGCTCCCCATTTTAACAGCTGTAGACTTTATATAAGTTCAGCGGAGAGATTTTATTGATTACACTCCGATTCTCAAATCACTTTTGACCCTGACAGAACTCCAAGAAGTAATACTAACAACATCAGAGATGAGATGCAGGGAGTAGGAAGATACACTGGTGCCAGGAGGAGGACTGCGAATTTGCCGGTTGAATATCCTCGCAGCAACATTGCTGCTCCTGGACATGATCCACAAACCCTTGAATTACAAGGAAAAATACAGCGAAGAGATTACCTCACCATAGTGAAATTTCTAGTGTCTGAAGAGAATCAATGAAGCTAGTAGGTCAACAAATCAATACCTATGACCCGGGAAAATTCAATTCACTTCCTCCACAGAAATGATCACCAGTGCTTCACCGCACGACCAACAGCAGAGATAAAGAGGCGACTAAAGCTCCTTACAGACGAACATTGGATCATTACCGGAAAAGGGGTGAAGCAGGGCGGTTGGAAAAGAAGGAAGCAGTAAGCAAGAATGGATTGAGCTCCGTTTGAAGTTCCCTTCGAGCTCCGTTTGAAGTTCCCTTCGGTCCTCTCTATCGCTCTCTCCTGCTGATTCCTCATCTCTCTCTGCTCAGTTCGGACACTTCAAAAAAAGGATAATAGTTCTTTCCCTCCCCTCCTTTGACTTCATTTCACAATTGTCCCTATAGTTTATCAACAGTCTCAAATAGATCCTTCTATGTAGTATAATAGTCTCCGGTCGTTCTCAAACTGTTCATCCTTGGATCCTTTTTCATGGAGAACCCAACTTGGAGACCGAGAGCTGTATATTGTTCAATCACTAGAATCTGATAACATCCCACATGGATTTCAAATGAGATCGTGCTTGCTGGGCTGTGCTGAGAGGCCTGATAAGAAAAGTCGGGTCATTGTCCGAACTGATATTCATCGTGTCTCCTCCGTATCGAACCGCAATGGCCTGGAAAATCAGAGGCTTATCAAACAATGGACTGGGTATCCAATGCGATGGTTTATAATTTCCGAATCCAAAGATGGAATATTGAGAACAAGGTCGGAAAGGGAAGGGAAATGGCAAAGAGATCTCTCATTGAGAACCCAGTTGCGGCCGCAATGATGACTGCTACCCCAACACTGTTGTGATCCGTCGTCGATCACGTCTCGCGCAGACAGTGAGGAGTCTCATCGCATTGAGTTGAGACAAGTGAGTGCGACGAAAACGTGGGTATCCTCGAGAGAGGGATAAATAACTACATGGCAAAGATGGTGAGATGCTAAAGTCGAACTCCATAGTGATTTCCAATGTAGTTTCTCTGCAACTGACTTTAGAGTAACCGTTTAAGTTATTAGTCACCGTTCATTATAAATTCAGTTTTTATAATAAAATTTTCATATTTTCTTATTCTCTCACTATTTCTATAATTATAATTTTATACTTATAAATATCTTATATAATAATAATAATAAAAGTTAAGTGCAATAATATTACTCCTTTGTAAATGGACCAGGTCAGGTTGGGGCAGGCGTCTCAAGCTGTATACCCAGCCTATCCTTGGAGTCGACCAGACGGCGACCCACTATGGGCCAGCTTGATTTCAATACATTTTTTATACTAATAGCTAGCATAAATCTCCGGGTGTAAGCAGTTGGAAGCATATGGCGCTGGCAGCGTCCAGATTGCTAAAGAAACTGTCGAGGGTGTAACGATCAGGAAGAAACCTAGCACAAGTTAAACTTCTTCACGAACTTTCACTGAAATTAGCACAGAGAACACATATAACAACAGCAGCAGCAGCAGCGGTTGTCCTCCTCAGTAAACATCAAATTAGACCTCGCTGATCAGAGGCTTATCCTGCACCTGGTGTGCCCAGGTACAGACCGAAGCTATAGCTAGCCTGTCCTACACTAGTGACCATAAAGGTCCTATATCGTCCGAGCTTCAAACTCGGCCTCCTCACTGGGTAGCCGCCTCGTCTCTGGCTTGCTGGAGTGTCCACGCCGATGTCCCCCCCGTCATCGAAGTAGAATAAAAGGTCATCATCGCCTGCTTTCCATGATCTCAAACTCCCCAGATCTTCACGGTCCCAAGGAAACAAAATATCTGAACCAATCTATATGACAAACAGCGGACTACATGAAATCCGATCACTTACATATATTGTCTCAGAAATCTCCGACAAAGCTACGGAACATGCAACAATTGTAGTAAATATTCGAGCGCGACAAATCTTTTGTAGGATTTAAATTTCTAATTTCGTTACATGAGATCCTATCTGATGTAATCTTTCGACTATGAGATTAGATTAATCCCTTTGTTTTAGAAAACCTTTAAAGAGATTAACCACTGAAAGGAAAAGTGGAAGCAATTTGAATCTTCCCTACTTTGATTCATTCAAATATATCTACCGATTCGCCCTAATAATTATTTCATAAAATTGGGCTCATCACATGAATGATCTGTAACCTCTACGTCAGATTGCGTGGGCCACATCAGCACAATTAAATGGTCCACATAGAATTTGACGTAATCCTCTACCTTTACAGTACACATATACGTACACACATTTTACCATTTTACATTTACGTATATGTATACACACACACACACCCTAGAACTGCTCAAATAGGCAGACATACTAAACAATTGAAGGGAAATTTCCGTTAATTAAGATTATATATGTTGATTACAAAAGTGCAATAGTTTCTTCGCTGCTTAAACAAGCAAGCTGAGGTCAAACCTTCACTGCATTGCTATATGCAAGGAAAAGAAAAGGTGCTGGTCAGTTGGTAAATTACGCTGCATATGCATAGGCTTTTACCTCTTTAATGTATAGATCCACCAGGAGTACCATGTGGGCAGGGCGAAGCCGACTTCCAACCCAGATAAGGATCAGTCTTGGCTGGCAGTTAAGTTGGAACAACTCGGGATCTCACCCAAAATTTTGAAAGGGAAAAAAAAACAAGAAAAGGAAAAGGGAAGGGGAGAGGAGCAGAGATATCCATGTTAGCTAATTCCCAGAAGGAGCAATCAGGATCAATAGAGGGACCACAGGACATATATGGTTAAGAAAAATTGTGGATCTTGTACATGTGTTATCAAGAGAAGCATGTATAAGACTAATTCAAAAGCGATGAAGTAGAAACACATTTTAACTTCCAATTTGCAGGTCAATGAGAACTGAATTACCTCAACTGATAAACGTCATCAAAGATTTTGATGCTGATGTGAGTGAAAACTGTGGTACATATATCGAAATGAGGTTATTAGCATTGGATCAATCGAGTGGATCTCCCAACATTTGGATATTGTCGGTGAATGAGTGATTGAAGCTGCAAGCTGACCTGGTCTAGATAAGGCATATTCTATACCCTTCTCCCTCTTCCATAGATCTAACTAAAAGCTTCGATATTTAGGCTTCATCCTTGTTTCATGCCAAAGAAAGAGCTTCAATGTTGTGTTAAATCTTACAAGTTATACCTAGCTATACACCCCGTGTCAGACTAGCTACATGGGACAAAACGAAAAAGAGTAATTGACTGAAAAGATGGGAAGAATAGATTAATCCCTATTAACTAAAGATCCATTGATGATCTTATTGAGGGAAAATGGATCGATGCACACCATATATGGCTCGACAGAGGGAGAGAAACAGATAGCGTTACCACTACCAGATCATGCTGGCAGCTTCAACCTCTCAAACCAACATGGATATATAATCAAAAAGACCCATGTTTCACCACTATACTGGGTAGGCAAGAGAGCTGAGACGACATGGAGACCATTAGAGCTACGAAGCTCATGGAAGAAGAAGAAGAAGGTGATGATGAAGATGAGGAAGAGGAAGAAGAGGAGGGAGAGGAGCAGCACACGATTGCTTCGTGTCTCTCCATCTCTCTATCTGTCTACCGAAGAAAAATGAAGAACCCTCGTGACCCTCGCTCTCGCTGGCTCTTCTCTGCTTCTCGATTTTAATTTATATTCTAGAATTCAACTAGATAAATAAATAAATACATCCGGCACCGATCGCATTATTCAAATAATAATTTTCGGGCTTATTTATTTCTATTGTTCATGTTATGTTTAAGTCGTTACAGCTATTGACGCTGACCCCCGCCTTAATTATGCCACACCTCTCTCTTTCACTCCATTCGGTGTTTGTATGCCTATTTCTCTGTGGCTAGCATGAGTCCCCCCCACTAATCATTCACAGAATATAAAACGGGACCACCTTACCCTGGTCCCTCTCCTGCATCTTTTTAATTATTATTTGACTGGGCATCTGTTATTATACTCAAATTCTCTTGACATATCTCTGTTTAGTATTGTGCAAGGTGGCACTGTTCAATGTCGAGCAAAATAAGGAGCCAGACCAGTTTAAAAATGAACATGGGAGAAGGCATCTTTGATGATGAGATTCTGGTGGACGCCAAGGAATCTGGGATTCCGCACAATCAGACGTGGAGCTAGGGTTTGTTGCAAGTCTTCTGATACAGCTTCACTTACTAGGGGTTAATTACATGCAATATATGAGATCTTCATAGTTATTAGTGGAGAGCTAACAGCTCAATTGATAGGTAAGCCTATCAAGCACTGCCTTGCGAGTGTAAGTATGGGAAGATGTTATATGTGTGGAATACAACATAACAACAGTACGGTTCCAAGGCTATTTGCATCTCCCCTTTACTTCGTTGTTCTTCATAATTATGTCCCTAAATTTAGCTTTTATTAGATATATATATATATATATATATATATATACACACAAATTGGATTAGTTCACTAAATGTGCATTTAATCAATATATAACAATTAATCATTTGTTAACGTGCACTCTAGGGCATACAGTGGACCTGTGTCACTAATTTTCTCTTCAAGCTAAGTCACACATCAAGTGAGGTGTAGCAGCTGGCCTAAACTGGTTGGCTGTTTGTTTCAATGGAAAAATTTTCACTTTCTACTGTTAAGACAAGTTACGGGGGAAGAGGAAGGAAGGGGAATCGAGGGGAAATTTCTTTTCAAGTTAATTAATTATATTATTCTTGTCCATTAACCAAAAAGACAAGAATAATTGGACATTATATTTGATTAATTCAAACTCCTTCAAATTTTCAGCTCTAAGTTAATCCCAATTCGAAATTGAAAGAAGTTGGACTCCGATAGAGGTAAGCAATTAAAATGGTTCAACTTCGTGTTCTTTCCTGATGAATAGCTTGGTTTCCTTTGAATTACTTCAAAAATATTGCATTCATTGCCATCTGTAACACCAAAAATTTCAGTAATTAGAATCAAAATAAAAACCAACATATGCTAGTGTATCAAATCCATTTTTCCTCTTTTTTCTTTCTTCCTTTTTTTTCTGATCCTTTAGAACTCGTAAGCTCTGTCTGAAAATTCTGATTCCATCTGATAAATATGTAGGTATAAGGGGAAGAAGAAGAAAAATGTTGGGAACCGTGTTTGATCGTGGAGGAAAAATACAAACAAATTATTAAATGGAAATAGGGAGCTGGGTTGGTGGGATCAGTTGGGATGGGAGACAAATGCATTTGTCTTTAGCTTTGGGTGGTTCTTCTGTCATCCTTGTCTATTAGGTTGACGAACAACAATGACATCTAGACAAAGCCCTGATGGAAGGGGAAGGAGAAGGAGAAGAAAGGACAACAAATTTGTTTCTCCTCCAAGCAATTTTATCTCTGCACATAATATTTAATCTAGATCGATAAGACAGGGTTCGACTAATTAAGGTGTCACATGGGCTCGGCCTTGTGATTCGGCGCCAAGTGTCGAATTCCCATTTTCCACATTTGATTAATAAGGTAGCTAGGTGTGTGGTCATACTTGTGAGTGTGAAATATCAAAACTAAGCAAACCCTAATTAGTTAAAGTGGGATTAAAAGCAAACCCTAATTATGCTCCTTTCTTGTGTTCTCTTGATTGGCTTTCTTTATTACCTAGACTCCATGCTACCATGTCACATGCTTTTTTTTTCTTTCTATTTTGGTCTATAAATATGAAGCGGCCGCAATTTAATTTTTTTAACTCACGAAAAAGATTGCACGAATTTAATCCTCAATCTTTTATCACATTATATTTTAATCTCAAATCTTTTCCACGCAGCATGCATAGAATTAGATTAATCTAGGAGATTTTTTAAGATTACAAATTTAGTGATCTTAATTATTTTATCTTTAAATTATTACTTATATGTCATAAATTAGTCCACTAGTTGGTGTTCCCATAAAATCCTCTCTATTTTTTTTTAAATTCATTGATTTTATTTACGATCGAAAAAAAAGAGAATAATATTAATTACGCTCGGGAGACAAAAACAAAGATCGGATGAGAACTTCAGCGGCCGGCGTCACTTACCTTGTCTCCCCGACTTTGACCTTTCTAATTTCTATTCAAATCGTGTTCGTTGGTAAATGGGACTGTCAACTGACGACTGGCGAGCTCTTCCTCTATTTTCCCTTTTCTAAATTGCTGTAGGATCAACATTTCATCGCTTAAAAGTAATAAAAATTTAATTTATATAACGGTATTATTTTTAATTAAATAATTAAAATATTATATATTTAATTTTTATTATAAAATTATCTATATATCTTTATTTTTCTTTTCTCATATATAATTTTAATTTTTTTTTTAAATAGTCAGACGGGCTCCTTGCTTCATCATGTGAACCACCGGATTGACTCTTGACGTGCTCAAGTGTCCTTGGTAGTGGGGGCAATGCCCAACATTATCGAGCTGGAAAACCTGATCACGCTTGCTCCAGGACTCTCCGGAACCGCATCCGAAGAAGTTTACACGGACAAAAATTAGAATAATTACAGTAAAAATTTTAAAATTTATCATATTTTATAAATTATTTCTAAAAATTTAAAAATATCTCGTTCAATAATAAAAGTTAACAACCGTTACAATATTAAGCTCCCTTCATCAAATGCCATCAATCTCGGCAATGGAATACTAATATGATAATTATATGTTGACATGATATGCTTACGTGTAATCAAGTTGCCGATGTGGTTCAATGACGTGGTAAAATATTGATGCTGTAGCATGCTTACATATAACCAAGTTATTGGCATGGCAAATTTTTGCTAACATGACATGTTTATAGGTGGCCAAGCTTGCTAATGTGGTGCGGTACATCAGTATTAATTAATGGCAGTTTGCACATCGTTAACAGCGATTGATGAGGAGGACTTAACGTTCTAATAATTTTAAACTTTTACGGCTGAACGGTATATTTTCAAACTTTTAGTACCCATTTATAAAGTAAGCAAACTTTTAGAACTTTTACCATAATTTTTGCCAGTGTAGTCCGGATCGCGTGCAGAATGATCTCTCTTGGAGATCTCAGCAACCGAGTGCGTATTTTCTAATTGGGGCATAAATCTTCAACACAACCTTTGAGCATCGGCTGGTGGCGCATGCGTTTGTACAATTCCACGGCCACTGTTCCCCGCCCCACAAGAGAAGAAGACAGAAGACGATGAAAGTAGAGCCAGCAATGCTGATCCTATTCTGAAGAGACGGAGGGCTCTGCCGCATCAAAAGCTAACCTATGACCCTGATCGAACGATAGGCAACTAAAGTTGTGGATCGGTGTACAGGTCTCCGGGGCATAGTTTTAAAAACCGGACCGGGCCGGCCGGTTCGACCTGGAACCGGCCACTCACTCGGTCCGGTTCCTTCAAAAAACCCAATTGCACATTAAAAGAGAAAAAAATCCGATTGAACCATCCGGTTCCCGGTCCGACCGGTGAACCCAATTGAACCCATGAGAAAACCGGCCGACTCAAAAACAAAAACATATTGTAATGTACCTATTTTATTTTACTAAACTTATATTTACATTTTATATTAAACTTTT
>CXYZ01010242.1:338612-354155 GCA_900006705.1 Sonneratia caseolaris
CCCTCGGTCCGATTCATGAATCCATGAACCCATGCCTACACCGGTTCTTGGCCCGGTCCGGTTTTAAAAACTATGCTCCGGGGTCTTTGGAGCGTGGAAGTACAGCAGAGAGTACGGTGGGGGTAGGACTTGGACGTATTTTATCCCCATCAAAATTGGCCCTACGTTTTTTTCTTGTCGGAATTACGGTCAGATTCCAACCACCGGACCCATTCCGCAGAGTTTTATGAGAAGAAATCATCGGGCGGACTTGCCGCACGGGCACAGCAAAAGAATGCTTCTGGTTGCCCTGTCCCCTCTCCCACCATCAGAAAGCTTCAGCAATGAGAGCAGCTCAGGCCCAAGAAGAGGCACTTTCGATGGCGGTCTCCTAAAACTTAACCTAAGGAAAATGGATGGAGCAAACTGCTACTTTTTTTTTTTAACTCTCCGTCTTCTACTAGTCTCTTCTCTGAACAAAGATGTTGACCCTTCATGCGGTACTTGCTGATATTAGAAGCATTTTCGTTTCTGAGAACTGTGAAGTCAAATTGAGTGCAGAGAGAGAGGAACCCAAAGGATCACAACTCGGCTCTTGTGGCAGCCAAGGAACTGGGCAACTGAAGCCTTTTCCTCGAGGACTGAGCTCTCCCGGCCATCGCTACCGCTCGCTCGCTCTAATACTGTGCTTGTCGGGCTACTGGGCCTTGGCCTACTTATAAACTAGCCCACATCACCATGATCAGCTCTATAAAATTCCATTTTCCTTACTTGGATTAGAGTTGTTAAAATAGAGTTTAAAATGGGCAAGGAACATATGCTACAGTTATGAGCATAGCCGGCCGGGCTGGTTAGGGTTCATGATTCACGAGTAAACAGTGTATTTTATTTTTCTTTTTAATTGAAATTATATAAAATTAATTAAATTTTAAATTGAGATATATTTTCGTATTTTACTTATAATATTAAATCATAAATTAATTGCCAATATCTTTAATATTTCAATGTCAATAATGTTTTTGCAAAAGTAACACGACCACGGTGGAGATTGTTGAAGAGAATTACTAGAGATATTTGAGAATAAATTAGAAATTAGAGAGATTTTGAGTGGATTGAAATTATATGATATTTATAAAATTTGAGGGTTGTGAGTGAAAATGAGAAAATGATAGTTTTAACCGTGGCAATCAAATATGGCCTTGTGAGTGACAGAGAGTGATTGGCCGAGCAGTTGATTTTGCAGCAAATTGGATTAGAGCACAACGCTGGTCAGACAGAGAGCAAATTGGCAATCTAGGCCAATTTCATATTTAGACTGTCAAATTTTAGGCTAGATTAACTTGTTTAATATATCTTACTCGGGACCAATTTAAGTTGGGACGATTTGTGAACAAAATATTGGATGCGCTATGACTGACCGACGGCAAGCGCAGATCTCCGTGTGAAAAAGATTACGTACAGATTCGTAAGCAAAATGATTTTGCTTTTACGTAATTTTTTATAATTAATTTTCCTTTGACGTTTCTGCAGTTCACCGAGGCGACAATTTTATAATGTTCCTACCTGCAAAGGGTTTATGTGAACCCGGTGCATCAAACACCCGCGTTAAAAATTTCCCGAGTGCTCCCGGCCCGAGCTCACGTGTCTGCCTTCGGCTCACATACACCGGGTGTAATCAATAGCTTCCCCCGTCATTGCTCTGATTTCCTTCACATTCACGACTCTTGTCGACGCTGGTTTTCCCGGATTCCTTCGATCCCCGAAGTTCGAGACTCGATAGAACACTCGCTTCTCCTCCATTATCTCGTGCTCCACCCGGGTTTAGGTTTCGATTCTGCTCCTGCATCTTATCTGGGTCAGGGTTTCGATCCCTTCGGGATGGCCGTGCTATTGGAGGATATCATAGAATCTGTCGAGCTGTGGCTCAGATTAGTCAGGAAGCCCCAGCCCCACGTTGACCCAAACCTCGACCCCGTCCTTCTGGTTCCGGGGATCGCTGGCTCGATACTGCAGGCCGTCGATGGCAGCAACGGACGGGAGGAGAGGGTCTGGGTCCGGATTTTCGGGGCGGATTACAAGTTCCGGACTAAACTCTGGTCTCAATTCGACCCTTCTACCGGTAAGTTGATTTTTTCTTCTAGTTTTGTCTAGTTCGTTTTGCGGTGGTGGTGTTCTTACTCTAACTTTTAACAAGTTAAAGTTCCTGAGAGTATAGAATATGGAGCTCTTGCCCAAATTTTGGTATCTCCTTAAAGAGTGAAATTATGTTTCTTTTCACGGTAGGATGACTTCACTTGCCTTTTTAATTTTAAGCGATATCTCTGGCTGCAGAGTTGCAGCATGGGATATTCCGATGAGATGCAACTTAGTTTTTTCATTGTAGGTTGTTGAAATATTGCTTTTCACCACCTTAACACTGTACCCATTAATCCACCAACGTTTAATATGTGGCGACTTTCCCTGAATGTTAAGGAGGCAATAGGTAGGCTGTACGACAATGATGTGCAGTATGTAACAGCTTAAGAAAAATTCATTTGCCAATCTTGAGTCATGAAGACATAGGATATATAACAGTAATGATGATTAGCTATAGTTGCTACTTGCTGAACTTGATTTGTTTAAAACAACAGGGAAAACTGTATCTCTAGATCCGAAGACAAATATCAGGGTACCTGATGACAGATATGGACTTCATGCTATTGATTTATTGGACCCTGACATGGTACGTATGATTTGTGAAGTTTTGAATCTACTGATTTTTATGCAAAACTTGCGACTGGGATGACTTTGAACCATTTCACTAATGTCAAGGTCATTGGAAGAGAATGTGTATGCTACTACCATGATATGATAGTCGAAATGATCAAATGGGGTTTTGAAGAAGGAAAGACATTGTTTGGATTTGGATATGATTTCCGGCAAAGTAACAGGTATTGTGACAACTCATGCTATAAGAGCGTTTGATGGTAAAAATTATTTACGTTTCCTGGGATGGTTGAGTGTAATGTAGTCATTGTGAATGATATATGGTCTTACATGTTATACTGGTCATTTGACTAGTACTTCTTCATACTAAAGTTGTTTGGCTGGATCAAAGGTCATATCATATCATAATTTAATTTTACCCTCTTTAACTGGCTAAAAGAGCCCTAGAATTGCATTCTATTCTCTTTTTAGCCTAGAGCAATAAACTGTGCAGAGTTCAGTTTGCAAAAGGTTGTAATTTTGTCTTCGGGTTGGAAGTGTTTGCAAGGGCCTATAGTTGTCTTCTGAGATTGTCCTGCTGCTCGATTGTGCTTATCTTTATCTTTCAAAGAAAGCATTCATAATGATCGTTTGAGTTTGCTATTGTCCTATCATGCAAGCAGCTAATTGTTCCTGATGACATACTAGTTTTATCTAACCACCCATGCACACAAACATATCAGTGTATCAAGCAAGGAATTAAGCAAAATTTCTTTAAAACCCACCCTTTCTCTCACAGTCACCTAGACCTACTTGCACATACATATGCCTGTATCCTCCCTCAAAACCATTCTGATTGCTTACATCACATTTTTTTCTCTTTTAGATTTCATGAAACTTTGGAGCAATTAGCAGCAAAGCTGGAAGCTATACACAATGCTTGTGGAGGGAAGAAGATAAATGTCATTAGTCACTCCATGGGGGGTCTATTAGTGAAGTGCTTTCTGTGCCTTCACAGTGATGTAAGAATCCATTTTCCTCTCCTCTCGTGTTACTATTCTTTGAACTCTCATTTGCTCTAAGGTTGGTCTGCTTTATAGCTACTTGCTGTCTTTCTCTTTCTGGGGATTGTATTTGGATAAGTATGGATGATGGAACTAATCTTCTGTTGTAACAGATTTTTGAGAAATATGTGAAGAGTTGGGTTGCTATAGCTGCACCATTTCAAGGTGAGCAATCATTGAGGACTGCTGCCCTAATACTAGTTGCATGTCTTTTTCAGATGTTTTGACATGGGCATTCATCATAACTTATAAACTTAACCACATGCCTTATCTATTCAGAGAACCGTTTTGGGCATTCCTAAAAGGCGGTGACTGGAAACGTTTCTTGCACAATGCCTTTTGAGTTGTTTGGAAGATTCCTGCTTTTCATAGAAGTTGACTTAAGTATGTTGATACTTTGGTGCTTAATGTAATATTATTCAAAACAGCCACTTTTACTTCACATTGAACATTTTTTTGTATTGGCATTTTCAATTCAATTTTACTGGAATTTCAGAAGCTAAAAGGAAAACATCTAGTGGAAATGATTCATATTGGTACCAGTTTTACTGTTCATCTAATATGTTGTAAACAAGTGCTATGCAACTTCCTTTGGTGTTAATAAGACCATTTTGGTGTAAAGTAGTGGTGATATCTGGTGAAATCTCACAAGTAAATCCCCATGCATAGTAGAACCTATTAAGATTTTTATTTGAATACACTCATTGTTCCTCCATATCAAATATCAATTCTTGTTACTCTCTGTCTAGTATTTTGTTAACGGTGTAGTAGTTGTTACTATTATCTTTTTGTTGTATTGTTAACAGTATAAGAAATCTTCATCCTGAACAGAACATTCAGAGATGTAATTGTTACTATAATCATTTTAGCAATTGTACAGAGAACAGTCAATTCTGTGCTTATTGAGTTGCTTTAACTGCTCGAAATAGGTGCCCCAGGATACGTGACATCAACCTTTTTGAATGGGATGTCCTTTGTGGATGGATGGGAACAGAATTTTTTCATTTCAAAGTGGAGCATGCATCAACTGGTATGTTGCTCTGACTTCATGTGTTGCACTGCCATCTTAAGGCAACAGAGTGCACCTTATGACAACTGAGGTGCAACGACTGGCTTTTTTTGGTTCAGGCAAAAGCTTAGATCGGAAAATGTCTCAATAACATGTGGAAGAAAATTTCAACTGTGATTTATTTTTAGTCAGCCTCTATATTGAAACTTTCTTACAAGTGTTGGAAGAATATGATGAGGCCCATTTCTACCTGCAAAAATGGAACAAGAAAATAAAATTACTAATGCAGCACACTTTGGAGGCATAGCTGAAAATCTTCTGTAGACAGCTGTCAATGCTAGGATGAGTTTACCCTCGTACTTCTTGTTACTATACACTTTGGAGGCTTAGCCCAAAAATTTCTTTAGTGATTATATCTTTCTCCTGTTGTTCTCTCTTGAAGTTGCTTGTTAATACGAATATTTTCATGTTATTTATTTCAGTTGATTGAGTGCCCCTCAATATATGAGCTAATGGCTTGTCCAAACTTCCACTGGCAACATGTGCCAGCTCTAGAAATCTGGAGGAATAAGCAAGATAAAGAAAGTGATTCACATATTGTTTTGGAATCTTACAGCCCATCAGAATGTATCGGTATATTCAAGGAAGCACTTTCAGATAACTCAGTAAGTTATAATTTAACTTCATCTTTTTGGTTGAGTCTTATGTACCTCTGCTCTATCAATTCTGGTTCCTTTTAGGCAATTAATACATGGTAACTGTAGCAACTTGCTTGGTTTTTGTGGAGATTGGCTTGATTAAGTTGGGGCACAGCAAGATATTTTTCTCATTAGATGAGATTTATTCATTTAACTGCTGCCTCTAATTTTTTTATTTTATTTTAAATGTATTCTTCTGTTGCATCATAATTTGTTACATGTCTATTAATTTACCAAATTTTCTAATATTTTTTATTTCCCTCAATTATAAACTTTTGTTAACTGCAATGAATTAGCAACTGCCCTTTGTACTTGTCGACATCTTAAATTTGGGCTTGTATCTACACTGTCTTGTCTGTTATTTATTTATTTTTTGATGTTTTTATTCCTTTCCCTATTTGAGGGTTTGATGGAATTTCATTTTGGACATGTTAAGTTTGTGAAGTAACCTGTGGAGACTTTACTTGTTATGGGATTCAATTTATTTATCTGTTGTTTTCTTTTATTTTTTCAGTCAAATTCTTAGTTCTTTGCAGAGACTTGATGATGCTTTATTTCTCTGGTTTTCTTCCAGGTTGACTACGATGGAGAGAGTATTGCACTACCATTTAATGTTGAGATTCTGAAATGGGCTAATGAAACACGCAAAATTATGTCTTCAGCCAAACTTCCTCCTGGAGTCAAATTTTACAACATATATGGGACGAACCTTGAAACGCCACATAGTGTCTGGTAATTTCTTGCTCTTAGATGCTGCCTATTTCTCTGTATTCCAATGTTACTCCCTGAACCGATGGTAGAATTTGATTTTGACAAGCAACTATACTATAAGACTATTTCTGATCCTGAGTCCTCTATGAATAGAGGTCAGCAGAAACTGGGCCTGCATTTAAGGATATAGGTTCATGCTTCCGTCCACTAGTTAGTGTTCAAATTAATAAGAAAGAGTTGAAAGCCAAAAAAAAAAGAGTAAGAAAAAGTTATATCTGTCAACTCTGGCTGATCTTGGATAAAGAACCTGCTGGTTCAAAGCTTCCAACCAGTCACACAAGTGAACCACTCTATCCATAACAGGTGCACACCCATCACATTTTTGGATCTACGCTGATCCAGTTGTTCTTGGGTGAACTGGAGGGTCAGACAGTTTGATTCTGATAATCATTGGATGAACTTAAGGGGCGTAGTTATTTCTAACTATCTCAAGTTTGCTTCTTCACAGCTATGGAAGTGAGGAAATGCCAGTCACAGAACTACCGGAACTGCAATTTTGTCTGGTAGGTGTACAAAGAACAGTGCTTGCCTTCTTTTGTTGATTTAGGGGATTGTAGTCATCGATATTGTATTGAAGCCTTCTGGCAAGGTGAGGATGAAATTACTGAACTGTCCACCCTCCTACCACCACCCTCACGAAGCCACTAAATTGGGCTCACTCATCCAATTTTTTTCCCCTCGCTCCCCTCTATCCACCCAAGCCAAAGGAATTGTCCCAAGACCCTTTTTATTTGTCTTTGTCAATTCAGTTTTGTTAATGTTAATTATTGTTTGTACAATTCAGACGCATCATGAACATACATTGATTTTCAGTGTTGTTCACGATTAAAATGGAAGACAAGGGAAATTTAATCCCATGGATTACAGATCTGCACAAACATTTTGCTATGGTTCTTTTTTAGTATCCCAATTTCATTCTCATGTGAATGATAATTTGCTAAAATGTACATTATAATTAATGCAGTCCTTATATATGTGATGTGCATGCATAATGTGAATCCTGCTTTGTCTCTTCCATTGTTGTTTCAGTCTCACTGTTGGATGGAAGTTTATCTTTTAGGTAACATATGGTTATATTCTAACTGGTTGGAGGCTAAATTATAATTGTTAAAATTTTCAGCCTACATATGTCTGTGTTGATGGGGATGGAACAGTTCCTGCAGAATCAGCTAAGGTATGAGGACTCTTGCATTTTCTGCGTGCAGAAGATATGATGTTTCCCAGAGCCACTGACGCGCAAAAAAGAATAACTATTCTGAAATATGCAATATCTTCAGGCTTATCTGGCATTATACACTACTAAGGCTGATTTTTTAATAGATACTAGTGTAGATATCCTCTTACTAGTTGTATTGCTGCTCTGATGCCCTTCTCCTGGCTCATTTACAGGCAGATGGCCTGAATGCAGAGGCAAGAGTGGGGGTCCCAGGGGAGCACCGAGGGATCCTCTGTGATCACCATGTGTTTCGCATCCTCAAGCACTGGCTTAATGCAGATTCTGATCCCTACTACAACCCAGTCAACGACTACGTGATCCTTCCCATGACATTTGAAATGGAGAGCCACCAGGAGAAGGGCATGACTGTGACTTCGCTCAAGGAGGAGTGGGAGATCATTTCCTCTGATGAAAATGAGATTGATAGAAAGCCTTGCATGAGCGACATTTCCCTCTTGGATCAGTCGTCGAAGGCAGAGGCCCGTGCCACTCTGATAGTGCATCCACGGAATGAGGGTAAGCAGCAGGTACAACTGAGTGCTATAAGTGTGTCCGTCGATGCCTGAAGAAGATCCTTATGTTATGAAAAACTGAGAAGGGAGCGGTTACTCTTGTTTCCTGTATAGTTTCGTATATGAACTGTTGCCCATATTGTGTCTAAGTGCCCGCTGCTTTATTAATGTATCCAAGTGCAAAAAGTTAAGTTCCTGTACAAAAAAAGAAGAATATTAAGAATATGTTTCCTTAAGCCACTCAACTCATTGCCCAATAGGCATTTATGTAAATACTATATATATATGCTGAGTGGCTCAATGCCGTCTTGTTCCTTCTCTGTGATACGTTCAATTCATGGTGGTTTTGGGTGAATCTTGCGAGACATCAATTCTCGAGATATTCAGCCTTGTGGTTGAGTTGATCTATAGTCCATTGTTGGGCGAAATTGGGATCGAGTACACATGCGCATACTCTCTGAATTATTTTCACCATGGAGCTTCCAGCATGGGCAAGTACCTCAAGTGGACAGAACCATAATCTTCGTTAACATAAGAGCAGTAAATCGAGACTCATTTGACATTTCGAGCAATCTTCCACGAGCAGTAACATAAGGTATTTACTTGCATCTCACGAGTAGAGAAG
Organism: Sonneratia caseolaris; assembly: GCA_900006705.1. NCBI lineage: Eukaryota > Viridiplantae > Streptophyta > Magnoliopsida > Myrtales > Lythraceae > Sonneratia > Sonneratia caseolaris. The sequence goes on from CXYZ01010242.1 coordinate 347,172, forward strand.
AAAATAGTGGAATTTGTTCTCAGTACTCTCTTGTCAGGCACATTCAACTAACATGGTAGGCGGTAAATGATAAATAACTGTGCTAATTATTCTTCTGGAACTGAGTGGATTGGCCTGATGCGGCTGTATATATACACATATATAGAGAGGGGGAGGGAGAGTTTTCCCACACCGAATAGTACATTTACAATTAGAAGACCTCCGGTGACCGGAGACAAAAGCAAGAAGACAACAAAGTCTGACGTTTCTCTCTTCTTTAGTACTTCCATGTTCTTCCTCGTCCTCCTTCCCGGAGTTGTTTCCCAGAAAGAAAAGGATGAACTAATAACCGTTAGCCTCCGATGGAAGCGGTCCATCATCAAAAGCAATCCAACATGCAGCAGCAGCACATAGCCAGACAACTGCAAAGAGGGGGAAAAAAAAGGTTACTGAATGTATCAAATTTCAAAATGCTGAACATTTGCTTAATCCTATATATATATATATATATATATATGGATATACAGCAGATCACGAGAGGTCGCATTTCACTCACAATCCAGTGCAGAGCCCATTGCAGCTGTCACTTTTCCCAGGACTATTGACTGGGCGTGGTGGAGCGTAATAGCCGAGTTGTGGATGAGGAGGAGGAGGATGCACTGGGCCGTAAGTGTAATGTGGATACTGGGGTTGCAAATTGGGGACGGGATAGCCCTGTGCTGCCGGCGGATACGGCATGTGAGGCGGTGGCCCGTAGGGATACTGCGGTGGCTGCGGCGCCGGAGATGCGGGTTCTTGCTCCTTTGTCATCCTTCTCCAACAATAATCACAGGAATGACGAGGAAGACAGATGCTATGATAATCGGCTCAGATATTTACTTAAAGACACCGAGAATGTCAGAGCAGGATGCTGTTATTAACAAACCAGTCCCTTCTGTTGGTAGTTATACAGTAAGAGGACTCTGGATAGGTTCGGTCTCGTCTAAATAAGGCTTCTTCTTGTTGAATCTCAAACAGGAAACGAGGAAAACTGGATCAGTTTTGATCTCCGGTGCCCTTATTCTGAGGCGATCACAGCTCATATTTGCTGCAGTTGCTGAAGACACGGGGGCGAATTCTCATCCCTTCTTGCTCGACACCAGCGCTGGTTGTTATAGATCGAGGCAATACAAGACATACGAGGATGTCCCTCTTAGGCGACAGTACTGGACCTGGTTAATCTTGTAATCCGTCTAGAAATGCTTAATTGAACTTGGTTGTGAATAAATGTGGACCGTTGATCGCATCTGGCTGGAGTAGGTCGGCAGCATTCGGTTCGCCAATAGCGGAAATCCCGCGGCGCCGATAAGCTGCGGAGCAGCTTTGTCTGTCTTGTCAGCGCCACTCAGAAATCGAGAGCCAGATCAACTCCCCGACGGCCCGCCGCATCAGCAGGAGACGATGAGCAGCAGTTCGCTCGTCTTCTCTGGCAATATCAGATTCGCTCGCGCATTCTCTCGGGTTCCTTGCCCGCCGCCTGTCAACCCCAGCCATCACCTGCCTCTCGATTGTCCGCTTCATGAGAGATTCTCGTCTCGAGATGCTCTCAATGAGTCCTCCACTTCGTCGTGCTCGGTTCGCCGAGGGAAATTCTTTCCCAAAGCCGTGCTGTCGGAAACACCTGGTCGGGGTCAGTTCCCGAAGGTTGGGGCACAATCGACTGGACCCATTCCACTCACTCAGCTGATTCAAGTGGTTGAGACTGCCGCCAAGTCCGGCGCTCAGGTGTTCTATCCTCTGCTAAGTTAATTCTCCTGGTCTTCTTTCTTCTGAAAAGTACCAGGAAAAATGGAAAAGAGATGGTCGTGGTCTTCATTCCGTCCTCCTTCTCTGATTTGCAATCAAATTTGGGCAACCGCAATTTTTACTTTATATTGAAATGCAAGTCTTGAACTGGCTGTTTAACTTCTTGAGCTATGATTAATCCTTAGTCCATCTTTAATTTAATTCTGTGTTAAGTTAACGGATTGCTGTGCTCCTACCTCTCACCTTTACTCTTGATATAACAAATTAATGTGTGGAGTTATTTGTATGTGCATGTTAGAAATGGATATGTGAATCACAGAAGGAAGCAACTTTTGTCGTCAGACTTGAAATTTGGATTGTGAAGCTTAGTACGTCAGTGACATGTTTAACTTAGTGGACGTTTGGTAATGCGGAATGGAGGGGAATGTAATGGAGCTTCTGTGGTGATGGCATTCCATTCCTTTCCAGTCCCTTATAGCTCAATCGTGAAAGTCCCTTAGTGTGACAAACTTGTTATCCCTTATGGTAGGCAATATGAATGTCTTGAAACCGACTTTCAGAAGCATGGCTAGCTTCAATTGTGTATCACACACTAGTCAGTAAGATGATATAATGATTACAATTAGGTTGGTTTTCTGTTTTAGTTGTTATTTTTAACTTGTTTGTTGCTTCTTACCATTATCAGTCTGGTAGGCTTGCCAAATATGGAATAGGCACCACTTTCCTTGCCAGTTATTAGCTGTTTACAGTGGGCTTTGATTGGACAATGGGTTCTATCCCTGAATTTCTTCTTCTCCATAGAAATTATTCTGTATATCTGATTGGTTACAACTGATATCTGCTGCTTAGCTGAATTAGCTGTTCTTCCTGCTATTTCTTGTTGCTTTACTTATATTTTGTTGCTTTATTACAATTCAGGTTGTGATGGATGCTGTGGATAAACCCCGTAATATCTCCTACAAGGGAATAGCTGACTTGGTCACAGAGTGAGTTTTCTTCTTCTGTGAGTATGATGTCAATCTAAACATGACGAGTCTGATAGATCTATAGTATTTTGGGTTTGCTCTAGTAGAAACAAAAGGAAAATGAGTAGCTAGATAATAGCAATTGCAGGATGAAATTACTGTATAGTGTGGAATGACTGACTAAGTAGATTATGCATTTGAATACACTATGAAGGAGAAGAGAAAAGGTAGAGAGACCTCTGAATACTGTCATCCCTGTAATATAAAAGAATGCCCTTTATTTATTTTGTCTCTCTAGCAATCGTGCCTTACTCTCTCCACTAAATATGATTTTTGGGCAATCCCAATCTGTTGCCCCTGTTCATTTACTGTCCATGGGGGTGTAGCTCATATATTCCTAAAATAACCATCCCAGGGGAAACCTGAAATCTATGCTAACATCTGTAAAACTTTGGAGAGCTCAAATGATGAACAAAATTTCTGCCTTCAGGAGCTGTTAATATTGGAGATTTGTCATTGCTGGATTTTAAGCACTCAAGCCATGCATTCAAGTAAATGGACAGAAATTAATAATACCCCCCAACTTTGGCACTTGTACACTAGACTCATACTGCACGACTTCTTCCTCCTAACTACAGAGACTGGTCTGAGATTTTTCCATTTCGTTAATTGTAGAAAAGCGAGTTTTCCTTTAGCTAGTATATTTACTGGGGCACAGGGGCAAGATATTGGCAAATAAAAAAGAGTTGGTCTTTGAGAATGGAAAAGTCATTGTTCTAGAGATATTGCTCCAGTCTTTTTTGGAGCTAAATCAAACTATTTTGGTTATTCACTTTTAGGTGGTTCATATTGGAAGTAAATTTTGCTCATTATCATTTATCTGAAGCCAGACAGACAATTTCCTTATTAGTTGAATGGATTCTTTTGCAGCACAGACAAAAGGAGTGAAGAATCTATTTTAGAAGTTGTCAAAAAGAACTTTCCAGATCATCTCATCCTTGGCGAGGAGGGAGGAATTATAGGGGATCCATCATCAGATTATCTTTGGTGTATCGATCCTCTAGGTTTGTCTATAAATACTCTATACTTCAGGACTGTACATTCGTAGGATACCTCTGTAGTGCACTTGGGAGAAGAGCTCATTCTTTTGATTTATTATTGTCATGAATAGGTTATATATAATCTTCATTCCCTCAAAGTTTCTCAACATGTGCTGTATTTAGCTTCTGCTTCTCGCACCCCTAGTATATCAAGGTGTATCAGACTATTGAGGTTGAGTTATGCTCCTTTAAATCCAATTATTTTGTTCACTGTTAAAGTGGTGCATTTTTTTCCTACAGCATCTTTTGCAAAAGTTTATCTCTGATGTGCTGCATGGATAATCTACTCCCTGTGTTAAAAGGACTATCCATTCCTTTTTGTTTAATTTCCTGTGTGTTACAGATGGAACAACAAATTTTGCACATGGTTATCCTAGTTTTGCAGTCTCTGTGGGAGTTCTTTTTCAAGGAAATCCGGCTGCAGCAGCTGTTGTATGTATTCTCTAACATTTCTCTATTCCTAAATTGAGCTTTCTGATATTTGGCAGTAGCATACTACCATGTGCAGGTAGAATTTGTTGGGGGTCCTATGTGTTGGAATACTCGCACATTCTCAGCCACTGCAGGTAAGAAAACATTGGTTTTTCCCTGCCCAAGCATCTCTTGGTTTTGAGCTGACGTTAGATTCTCCTTGGACATTACAAGCAAGGAAGGTAGCCTAAAAAAAACTGTCTACTAAAAACTTCACTCCTTTAATCTGTTCAAATATTTTAGGTGGAGGAGCATTTTGCAATGGTGAAAAAATACATGTGAGTAAAACTGATAAGGTGAGCAACAAGTTGCTGCTGCTGCTGTTGTTGGTTTAAAAAAATATTTATTTATTTATTTTTTGATAAGTCAACATCTTGGTAGTAGACTAATTCATTCTACTAGCAAAAACAGAGAAAACAGACGTTGTTATGTTTTTAACCATTTGAGTTTTCTCCAAGGCTTACATATGTCCTAAATGCTTCCTTGAATATTAGAAGGTGGTTGCTGTATTATCTGATGTTTCTTTCGAATGAAAATGTTTGACAAAATTCTTTAATAAGCACATGATAGTTAGAAATTGTTCTATCCTAATGTTGCTGTTGCTCAATGTGATTGCTCTCTGCCAGAAACTTATTATACTTGTGATATTTATTAAATAATGTGAAGTTAATTTCAAATGTTTTTTTACTTTTGTTGTCAGGTAGAACGATCTCTTCTAGTGACTGGGTTTGGCTATGAACATGATGACGCTTGGTCCACCAACATAGATTTATTCAAGGAGTTTACTGACATCAGCAGGGTAAAATTTTTGTTTTCCTTATTCTCTCTCTACAATCATCTCAGTCTCCATTTGACCGGGATTGTGAAAGATGTTCCACTAAAAATATTCTTGTTATTGCTTGACTCACATTCCTCAAAAGGTGGACTCTACTCTAATTGCTCTAAATGTACCTATTGTTGGTAGAAGGATGGAGATCGAAACAAATAACTTTCATGGTCCAAAATCAGAAAAAATGTTTAAAACATTAAATTGCTTGCATCCATGAAATATTTGGCGTATCATGGATAATAATTATCTTGAATTCTTGTCTATAGGGCGTGAGAAGGCTAGGTGCTGCTGCAGTGGATATGTGCCATGTTGCTCTTGGGATAGTAGAAGCCTATTGGGAGCTCCGACTTAAGCCATGGGACATGGCTGCTGGAGTTCTGGTAATGCTATGTTACCATATAGATTTGCATCTGGAGAACTCCTGCATTGACATGTTTCCTTTTGTTAAAAAATAATACCATCTATACCTTTCCCACTCCAGTGATCAAGAAAAACTTGTGTCAATTTTTCAGTCCTGAATTTCTTTGTTTGGAACTTAAACCTGCAGTTACATATATAGGAGGAGGTAGTGACCTAACGATGTCTGTATCGCATTGCATGCTTCAATTATTTAGTACTTAAATATACTTTATTCATAACTTATAGTTCCCAACCATGTGTAATATTTATAGTAATAATGTCTTCTTATACAATACATGATGAATCTGGAAGAATTTCCTGGAAACATTTTTATATAATCTAGGTCATATAAAAATATAATTGTAAATAGAAAGATAAACAGAGGAATAATATATAAAAATGTTTCTAGGAAATTCTTCCAGATTCATCATGTATTGTATAAGAAGACATGTCATGGATGCAGCTTTTACAATTATATTTTTATATGACCTAGGTTATAGGGGTTCTTAGGGTTAAGTATTCATGAGTGATTTTATAGGGAGGCTTATGTTTGTTTAGCTAACAATTTTTTGTATATTATTGTACGCGTCTTCTTGATGCAATATTAATTAATTCTCTTTATTGACTACTCAAAACAAATATATATAAATTATATAAAAAAATCAATTTGCATGTTTTATGTTTGCTCAACTGTCACTTCAGTCTTCTAAAGCATTTTTCATTTCTTATCTTTGCAGATAGTTGAAGAAGCTGGAGGGGCGGTTACTCGAATGGACAGAGGAAAGTTTTGTGTTTTTGATCGATCTGTGTTGGTTTCCAATGGCACACTACATGACCAGGTGAGAATTGTTCCTTCCATTTTCAGGAATTCCTCACCACACTTGTGATATGACTGTATCTGGTCAGGGAATTCTGGTTGAGTTTCCTATCTTCACTTTTAGGGGGGGAAAACAGTGAAACCAAACAAGAAATTTATTGCATTTTCGTGCATATTATGGTCCTTAATGATAGGTTTAGCCCAAATGTTGAGTGAGTAAACACAGATTTTTCTGTTAAAAAATGTTCAGAAAATTTTGAAACAAAACTTGAGAAATGTTGTAAGATATTACATTCAAGGTCATAATCATTGCATCGATATGTAGTATAATAGTACCATTCCCATATCGAATCATTTTCATACTCTTAGGGTTCTGGTAGAACCAAAAGATAATGAATTATCACACTGATCCTAATAGCTTAAATATCGCGAGCTCCAGCCCCATATCAACAATGTAGACAATATCCTCAATATCAAATAGATAGTTCCCCTTGGTGAGCTGGTTCCTCCTGCAAGTTTTGGACTTCGGAGATGGCATAATTGTACTCCTTGGTGCTCTTACTAAAACTCGTAGTGGTCGAGTAGATGTTCAAGCTTAATGGTCCTTTTCAAATCCATTTTTTTTTCTTGGGGGGGGGG
>CXYZ01010242.1:354428-366701 GCA_900006705.1 Sonneratia caseolaris
GGGGGGTTTAGTCATGGTAGTGTCTCTATTTAGATGATCATGTAGATCTGGAAAATTTCTTCTTCGCATAGATCATGTAGACTTCTACCGTCAGTAGTACAGGAACCGAAGCAAAGTTCCTTTTGGCCAGAGAGAGGTCTAAAATTCCATGTTGTTGTTTGGATTAAAAAAACCATAGTATGTCTTTATGTATCACAAGTTCGGTGTGTGTGTGTGTGTGTGTTTTTAATACAACCTGGTTAGATCTGCAATCTTAAGTCTCTTACATGTCGTGGATGCAGCTTTTAGACAGAATTGGACCTGCAACCGAGAAACTGAAGAGCAAAGGAATCGACTTCTCTTTGTGGTACAAGCCCGAAGATTATCGCACAGCCCTCTGAGCCGCCCAAGATTCTTTGTTTCCAGGCAAGCCGAACCTCTCAATCTGACTTCTGGAGTCAATTTCTGTGTCACCATGATGGTTATTATGATTGTATAAGATGCTTTCTGTCTCTAGCTATTTTAAAATCACTGTCTTGCCCTACTTTGAAAATTTTGAACTGGAAGAAGAAGAAGAAGAAGAAGAAGAAGAAGAAAAGCAGGTGGCAATTCTACTCTGGAAATTGCCGTAGGGCTTCTTCTTTTTTTTTTTTGTTCATACTGTGCAGTATCCCAAGATCACTCAAAAGTGTACATCGAGACCAGTGATATTTATGGTTTTATTTTGAAAATACTTAATGGAGCAAGATACAACCTGATCCATCTCAAGTTTATTTCTTGGGCCGAATCTGGACACCCTTGATGACCAGGCCTCGCTTCCATTGCCCACCTCCATACTCGAACATGGAGAATTCCATTCTTCCTGAGCCACCGGACGTGGCCGTCCTAACCTCTCCCGCCGGGATCTCTATCCATCTCCATCTGGGCTTCTCCACGAGGTTCTCTCTGCGTTCCTGTTTGGTTCCGTCCGGATGAGCAAGCCTGAAGTTGACTGGGATCCCCCACCCGTAAGCCGGATCCTTCAGCATGATCACGAACAGAACCTCATACGTTGTGCCCGGTGACAGTCTCGAGATCTCGCACCGGCCATGGGCTTCAAGCCAGCAGACATTCAACAGTTCCGCCTCCTCAATCACTTCATCCCTGTCATACGATCCACTGTCAATATATATATATATATATATATGTACGTACGTATGTTAAGATTCAAGCCTGTTTTCTCTCTCGAGAGAGATTTTAGTGAATCCAGTCGTGTTAGTTGCCAATAATAACGGCTAGGACTTTAAATTGCAATAGAGAATAACCAGAGGTTATATACTTACCCTGGGCCTGCTCTGACCCTGTTCCACTGCCAGTAGTCAGGGGTATCAGCCCAAGTGATCGAGAGGCCCCTCGCAAACAGCATGAAGCACTTCTTCCCCGAGCTCTTTTGTACCCATGAGTACTGCAAATTATAGAGTCGGCGGATACGAAGAGGTGAGGACCAACGGAATGGCTCGAAAATTACTTACGAGGAGGCGTTGGTGGGTGGGGGATCGCTGTGATCGGATAAATGGTGATTGTATTAAGAGCTTGCCTCTTTCATATCGTTCGAGAAGACCCCAGGAGGGAGACCATCGTGTGGCTTGTTATCTGCCTCCTGGGGGTTGGCTTCAACCTCGCGCTGAATACGATCGCCATTCTGGGGCCTTCGGCTTGGGAGACCTTCGGCTTCCTTCTGGGGCCGAACCTCTGCGGTTGGCCCGGCGGTGGCTTGGGGCTGCGGCTGGGGACGCCCTTCCTCAGCCTTCTTGTCAACTTGTATTGGTATTTCCGACTGTGAGTTTCCCATCCTCTCTCTCTCGATAGACTCTGATCTGTTGTCATTCATGCATCGTTTCATCGATCGCCTGTATCTATTTATATGCGAGGAATGGATGCCGTCCACTCTCATAGCTCCAGCTTTCCAGGATTATTCTATTATTCCCCAGATTCTTGTTTATGTGAAATCAACGGGGGCAACTCTCTTTTCTTATCCAGCGTGCATAAAATAACCCTGAGATCACAGGAGAATTAATTTCTTATCCAACCGGTGGGTGACATAGCGTATGCGTTGTGTTCTCCGATTTACGTGTCCCCCGTGGGCCTTCAGCACGGTTGCGTTAGACGGTGTGATCGGCCCGGAAACCGACCGAATTCGGCACTGGCCCTCGTTTACTCGAGTTCATCAACAAGAACAGAATTTCCGCAAGAAATCTCGTGTCGGGGAATTATTCCTCGGTCCTTTCACTTATCCTGTATCGCATTCCCTCTGGCTATGGCATAGAGTGATCCTCTTTTATCACCTTTGCCTTTTCCAAGGGTGGGGTGGGTGGTGGGTGGTGGGGAATTGATTCCGTTACGCGCAGAGGGGGCTGCTCTCCGTCAAACGGAGAGAACATGTTCCAATCCTAACCCTTTGACGTGGAACCGCACATTCTTTGGACATCAGCCGTTCCTTGATCGGAGAACAGATGTCGAACAATCTCAACTGACATTAGTGTTGTTAAAAGTGCAGTTTCGGGGCCGGTTCAAAACGGGTCTGAAATCGTCAGATTCAATTACGGTTCGGCCCGTTTGCTTAGCGAGTCGGTCCGGTTACGGATTACGGTTCATATAAATGTGAACAGATCCGGAACCGTTTATAAGCGGTCCGGTTTGACCCATAAACAGTTCATACTTTTAAATTTTAAAAAAATACAATTATTTTCCTTATAAACAGTATTTTAATTGATAAACAATGCTTATAAACGGTGTCTTTATTGGTGAACGGTGCAAGTAAACGGTGCTTTCGATTGAATTGATATGATGAACAGCATTTTGATTTGATGGCTCGCCCATTTGTACCCGTTGATATTTCAGCATAGTATAGGAGATTGCGACACTTACGTGCAGAGGGCTATAGTTCACAGTCCGGGCCGGTTACGTGCCGGATTATGGGCAGTCCGGACAGGTTCTGGGCCAGCCCGCCCCGTTTAATAACTCCAGCTGACATTACACGAAGAAAGGGAAAGGAAAGGAAAGGAAAGGAAGAGGAGGTATCATCCCACCGTTCTCTAACTTAATGTCAAAAGAGATTATCTCTGTCTCGAACACTTCACTGGGCAACCTCCCTGACGAATGCATAGTGAATTTTAATGCCGCCCTTCCACTTGCCACTCCACACTTCATACAGACCAAAATACAGGGTCGGATCTTCCACCGGCGCCGACGGGACCTCGACCGTGAACCCACCCTTCGGGATGTCGAAATCCTTCTCCCTCGGCTCGTCCTGGAGGTAGGTCGATTTACTCTTGTACCTCCCTCCCTTCCCGAGCTTAGCCATCAAGTACAGCGGAGCTCCTCCCCACCCAAAGGCGTCCGACTTCAACGAGACGCGAAACCCGACCTCGTACTTCTTCCCGGCCTGCACGACGGCCGCGCCCGTGACTTCCAGCCAGCACACCTGTTTTAACTCGCAGGCAGAGCTCGACCTGGAGAACGCATTTGCCGAATGAAACTCGTTTCAATCCTCGAAATTACACGTTTACGTCCGCTCCGGGTTGCAATTACCGATGTATGCGACCATCAGAATCTCTAAAGGAATAATTAGTTATAAATTGAAGGGGAAGCTCGGGGGACTGTGAAATTTGCAGAGATCGACGATCAGAGGTGAGGGATGCATATGAGCACTTACGCCGCTTCTGGGAGTTGCCAGTATCGGTCGTCTTTTCCCCACGTGATGTTAAGTTTCCACGGAGATATGTGGGTGTAGTCTTGTTGTACCTGCGAATCATACACACATACATACATACGTGCTCAAAGGTCAGATAGTTCTCGAAACGGGGACGTAATTGAATGTTGGAGATTTCCTTATTTACATAATATATATATCCTTATTTACGTAAAATCAAATTAATCTAAAATTGACTAAAAGTATAAAAAAAAAATTAAACTCCAAAAAAATCTAAATAAAAGAGAGTGGGGAGAAAAAAAAAAGTTTACGGCATTGTAACGCCGCCACCGCCGGCCGCCTCCTCCTGTCGCCGCTTACGGCAATATCATGCCTTAAACCCCAGCATATGTGCGCAAATATATATGGACAAATCTGGCCTCGTTTAGGGCGAGGACCGTAAGGTAACGTAGACGACTTCAATTGACTAGGATGCAACTCAACTGACGACTCATCGCAGATACGATCACAATCCAATCGAGACGACCCAGCGACCTCGATTGAGCCAGCAGCCGGTCGAACAGCTGTCTCGGATAAGATCAAAGATAATAGGTGCTCTGGCTTGTAGACCATCATGCCTGAAACGTACTCTACATCCGATTAAGGTGACCGACCCAACTAAGAAGTCGGCGTCGGAAACTAGAGATTCGAGTTCCTCCGGAACTTCGATGTGTGGACGACATGTATATGGGCAGACCGAACACTTGTGCAACTTAAGCCTAATATTAAGAATGAAGAAGTGAATGTGGTTACCGTTACCTCTGTGATGTTTGTTTCGGCTTCATGGTGAGGTGTTCTCGAAGCCATGGCAGCAGGCAGAGGTACTGGGCCCCTCGATCCCTCCGATGTTGTTTAGAAGACTAACCAGAGAGATCCAACAAGAGAGACGGATTATTGGAGAATCTGCGGTTGCTGCTGTCATGAATTTGTTCTCCAACAGCTTTAGGGAAAGTGGTTGACGTATCGAATTTATTCCCCTAAGAATCAATCCTTTGCTTGAGGGCCCAGCAATCAGCAGCGTCAACTTGGTGTTTCTATCGTCATCTTGAGTCGCTGACACGGCAGGATGTGCACCGCGGCTTATCCACTTGGACTTCTTGATCACCATGATCCAACAGGGAGCTAAGATTGCCCGGCAAAAGCCCATTTGTCTTGGATTATAAGCTTCTAACCGTGGCGCCGAGCTCACCGTTTTATGAATGCCGAGTCGATTTTCGCCGTCCATTCTTATCAAATCCGTTACTCGGTTCCGATCGAGCAACACACCCAGCAATGAGGGTCGTTTCCGGGACTCCTACGGCGTAGATAGATCCACATTCAAATAAAAAAGTTGAGATCATAAATTAGGCTGAGTCTACGATTAAATGCACCTGTCTACATTCTGGTGTTCAGCATGGCACTACAGAGAAAGCTACCCATCGTCTAGCTAAAATGAATAAGACTCCCCCTTAGCTACAATGCCATCTGATGAACCTGAAACAGAGACCGACGAGGATGATGTGGAGGCCTTGCAGATTATGCAGCTTGAGAAGAGCATTGGGATGGCATCTAGCTCTCGGGATCTGTGAACATCGGGCTCTCAAGTTCTCCCATGCTAGCAGAAGCGAAAGATTCAGTGGATTCGACGAGTGACAGCGAGGAACCAGAGTCGTCAGAATCAGATAGAATCTCATCATGCATGGGTAGGTGCCCTTCGTCAACCTCAGACGTGTCTGACTCAGAAGGTCCCATGAGAATGCTTATCGCGGATTTTGCAGTTTCTACAAACCACTCATCCTCAGGAAGAGAACTGAACCAGTAAAATCGGTTTTAGTATCATTCCAACAGAAAAAGGCACGAAAAGAAAGTCTTACATGATCGGAACAATGCAATGGTTTCATTGTCGTCAATCACAATCTCATAGTCATAGGATAACCAAAAAAATCCACCATAGGACTGGTTTAATAAAAAAGAACCTATTTAGTCATTGTCTCAGTAAAATTTTCCTCAATGAAAGGCTGGGAGATTCCCAGAATCATACGGAGAAAGGTCATATCTACTTAAAATTAAGATATTACCTCTGTGGGTCTATTCCTCGGGCAGCAAAAGTCCTGATTGCACGAGCAATAATGGCAGACGCGATCTGGTGCACATGTCGAGACGGATAGCCCGCAAAACGGGCTATTTCAACAGTGAAATGCATGTCAAGAATCAACTGCCAAAAAGAGAGTAACCATCAGAGGAGCGGCCCCTGACCCACTAAATATATTGAGATGCACCGACTCCAAAGAAAGAATTATCTGCTTATAATAGTGAGATTAATTGGCTGATCAAATGATTCAAAGTGATAAGGAATCCGCACCACATAAAATTCAAAACTGCATATAGTCACACAAACATCATAGTCATAACCTTAAAGGAACTTCAGAATAAATAAGCCACATATAAGAGAACCAAAGTGACAATGAAAGAACAACTACGTGGAAAATTTATCAGCCCTAAAGTGCAGCCTCAGAATTGCCCAGCACAATATTAAGTTGAATTTCAACACCACCAATTTTTGCTTAAAGAATATGGTGCAGTTTTTCATTGTACCAGAACATAGCCCATAGTCCCATCATATATAAATTTAGGAACTATTTGAAAGCGCACCAATGAACCAATGTAGTCCAAAGCAAGTAAAAAAATAAGCTTAAGACATTTGGCCACGTATACCCACTGGGAAGAGATACTATAAACAAAAGATACGAGAAATACCTGCTGCAGACCAATTGCCTGAATAGCAGAAGACTCATCCTCAAAAACACCCCAAAACTCTTGTTCATCAGATAACCACATAACAACTGTTTCTGTCAGCCTTGCAAGCAAATTTTTCTGTATTTTTTCTTTGCCTAGTAAGACATCTCCAGCTACGGTAGCAAACTGCTGTAGCTTTGCAAATAAAGCCTGCAAAGACAATATGATAATGCCATTGGTAACTGTGGAAGAAAAAGATATGTTAATAGCAGATACAATAAGGGACACGAGCACAATTTAATCGATGCAAAGTGATGACATGGAAATCCTTCACATGAAGGGAAAAAAATTATTCATGATTTTGTTAGGCTTTATGTATATGACTGAAATACATACTGAATAGGATAGGCTTTCAAAAGAAATATCTCTAAGAAGAGAATGGAAGGTGTGAAGGCAGAAGTGATTGCAAAAATATAAAAGATAGGGTAGACTATGTGAAAAAGCCTATGATTTCAATTTTTCCCCAAATATATCCCTAGCTTTTATAAAATGATTCATTTATTGAACTAATCACAAACATCGACAGTATCAAGGACAAAAGATTGTCTTTAATGTCGATTTTTACCTTTATTGAGAAATGACTTCCAATACTTATAAAAGCTCCTTACATTTTTTTCCTCATATATACATAAGCTTTACCTATTATAAATATGAAGTGGATGCATACAGAGAGGCAGGAAAACAAAAACCTGAAATGGAAGTGATGGCAAGGGAACAGAATCTTGATAAAGATCATCCCCGTTCCCGCTCAAATAAACCTGTGCGTTCAACCGTGTCTTTCCCTCTCTTGAGTAAATGAAATTCAAAACATACTGTCGACAGAAGTGGTCACGGAGCTTATCAAATGAGTGATGGAGATGGCGCTTCCAATCTTTTAGCTCTCCCGGCTTAGCTGGAGTGGGAGCAGCACTCTCATTTGGTTCACTTCTCAGTTCTTTGCTTTCACTGTGTGGGTTCCACAGGCTCCCAATGGCATCAGGCAAGAGTTCATCAGCAATTGTATAAGCCATTCCCAACAATGCAAGTTGCTCAGAGTCAGTTTCAGCTCTTAAGGGTAAAACCACTTTAAGCTCCATGAGATTGTCGTCATCAGAGGGGCCAGGTAGAGCCTTGATAAGTGCATCCACGTACTTATCAAACAGCTGCGAGATTCTAGTCAATACATTTCCTCCAAAATGTGAAATGGCAAGAGGAGTTAGTTGTTCCAAAATCTCCTGCAAATAATCATTCCATAATTGTGAATTACTGCAAAATGGAGGAACCGACTTTTAGAAACTACCACATGGAGAGTGAAGGAGGACCAGCCAGAGAGTCTGCAGGAACCTAAGGGATAATCTCAGGACTTATTGAATATTGACGTTTGGATGCAATTTAACAATGATTACTATTATCTTGTGCATTCTTGCTAATTTGCAAGGCCAACATCTATTTTCTCATTTTGTGCTTTCTGGCATCTCTCCAAGGTGGTTAAATGAGTGACTTCCTAAAAGCTAAGCTTTAATTGCATCCAAAAAGAGGGTCAGTTATGTCTTCAGTACCCTCAATGTGGAAGAAGGGCTTAACAAGTAGAGAAGGATTTAGATTAAAATAAAAAAGAAAACAATGTAAAAAAGTAGACAAGAAAAAGAGATTAGGAGTCTTGAAGAAGAATCTTTTCTATAAAATGATAAATGGCTAATTTTCTTAAAAGCTTCAGCTTTGTGATTGGTTTGCCATGAAGAATGACGTGTACTATAACAAGGTCTCACCAAAGTAGGTCAAAAAGAAGTTGAATTGCTTAGTCAATAATGTACATGAATTTTATGCTTTGTATGCACATATAAAGAGTGTCAATTATGTTTCAAGCCTCCCTTCATGTTGAATGGATTGACACGAACACAGAAACAGATACAAAATGCAGAGAAGAATAGTGGAGAGCAGACCCAAACCATGATATTCTCTATTACCATAATAAAAGGCTGGTAATATTAAAAGCTTCAGTTTTGCAGTTGAATGGAAGAGGAAAACAACTGTGTGTATTATAACAAGATCTCTTTAGCATGTTATAAGAAATTGAATTACTTACATCAATAATGTACATGAATTTCAGTCCACTGTCAATAAGTGCATCATCAGATGAAGTTGCAAAGGCAGACAATGGAGAGACAGATCGGGGTGCTACAGGCAGGTTCTCATCACCTTCTTCCAAATCAAGAACTGTTCTTCTGGCCCTTCTAAAGTTCAACTCTAACACTTCCTCAATATAAGGCCTTAACAGCACGAGAAGCAACTTGGACAATTTTAGCCCTTGTGATTCCAACATCATACAGTAACTAAGACCAGCTTGTACACAGATGCTTGCTGCATGTAAGGCACAGATAGTCTCAGAAGATGGAGCATTCTCCTTCACCAGTCGAACAAAGTACTCAATCTCCCACTCTGCCCACTGAACAACTCTGTTTGTATAAAGAGGATCATCCCCAAAAACTGAACCAGATTCTCTGGTAGCCACTGAAATAGCAGAAAACATAAGTTTGGCTAGCGTGGCCGCAAATGTCCTCGGGCAGAGAGAACACGAAGGAAGGATAACCTCAATGCTCTTCTGGAGGTGGGACCCATACCACTTGAGCAAGTACTGATGAGCCAAAGGGCCTTTTCCTATCTTGACCAACCCCAATAATGCCTTCTTCAGTTCCACCATGCTAACTAAAGGCTGCTTTGCGATTTGAATCAGCTGCTCCTCAACCATGGCCTTCCTCTCTAGAAAAACTGATCTGTATGAATTTGCTTCTGCAGATAAAGCTTCAGAAGAACCCTTCAGATCTGCCGAGATTCTCTCTTCAGCAATTATAGCTTCCACTGCTTCCTCAACTCTATGCTCCGCTAAAAGAATATCAATATTCTCCAAAACTATCATCTTGCTTTCTTCAGTTTCATCGGGTAGAGGGTCCACATGATCAGGGCTCTGCAGTTCTTTCTCACCTTCGCCCTCCTTGAAATCAGATTTCTTCCACTCGTCCAATTGCAAGCATACACCAGTCATCAGGTCCTGCACAAGTATCCCTTGAGAAGAAATATGTTTCCGCAGCTCACTTAGCTCATGCTTCATCTCCACTACTTCTTCCGATATTCTATAATACAAATGATCAGCATTAGAGGAGGAAATGAATAGAAAATCGTACTTATGCCAATGAAGATAAAATCAGAAGCCACCATATGTAATTTCAAACTATTTGCTCCATCGGCAAACAATCACAATCAGTAACAATTCAAGTGAATTTCTTACGCAGAAAAATTATCCTAAAACTTTCTCCAACTACCTTACATCATAAACAATACAACCATTACAAGAAGTTTCATGTCTCAAAGCAGACTTACACCACAGCTATAAAAGATTTGGGGGAGGGAGAGTATATAGTACAGTGCCATTGATTTCAGCAAGGATATTACTATGTCAACTGGATATGAACTTGCATTAACTAATAACAGAGGCCATGCAGTTTGCATTCATGATGGAACTTCCACTTAATTGTATTTTGTCTCAACTTCCTAATGCCTAATGTGACAGCCGTAATTTTAAAGAATCACACCAAGCCATCCGAGTATAGGAAAGTTCAACTTTCTCTGAAGATCGTAGCGCAGCACTTAACTAGGAGCACTTGGGCATCTTTCTGATTAAAACTATGTTAGATCTTAAAGAAACAATCACTACTTTTCACTGTAATCTTTTTACTTGAATAAGTCATGACCATATCATCAACTTCATAATAACAACTACCAATTAATATGTCTTTCCAGAGTACAGTAATATACTTGCCCTTTTTTATGCTGAGTCAATACCCCAAAGTACCTAACTGCTGTAAAGCCAACTAACATTGCAAAACAATCAGTGAATGATAATGCCACAAACAATCATGAACTAATTTATTTCATGGACATTTATCACCTTAAAAATGCTAAATACTTGGTGCGCGTATTGCCACATAAGTTTTCCACAGCATCTTTCAGATCCAATAGCTCACAACAAAGCTGCCTAATTTCCTGCAACATTGAATACGTTTATTTTTAGTATTAAAATTGTGCAATAGTCAGGGTGAGAGATGGAAAATTTAGATGATAAATAAATAAAAAAGAAAGAGCGCCAAAAATATCACAACAGATTACTTTGTTAACAAAAATAGCCTGGTCTCTAACTAAGATACCAAACCAAAGTGGGACTCGGCAATGGGTACTTGTTTTCTGGAGCAAATGAATTTTCTCCAGTATCATTTCCTTTCTTATGGTAGTGTTTGTCAGCTCTATTTATGTTCAGGGAAATCACAGAACCAGGATCAAACTGACATATTTGCTTTTGAAGTCTACCGACTAAATTAGAAATCAGTTTACTTATATTTGACATGATCTGGGGATCAGAAGGTGCAAAGATTTATATGCCAAGGTGAATGTTCCTGCTGAAAGGATTACTCTTAGGCTTACCTAATCAGGCACATGTATGTGTTATGCTACATTAATGAGGCATCTGATACACAGCTGGCACACTATGCATAATTTCACATAAACCATCAACAATTTGTGATGATGGNGGCATCTGATACACAGCTGGCACACTATCCATGATTTCACATAAACCATCAATTTGTGATGATGGTTATTGGTCTTGCTCGTCTTTTAATTTAAGGAAAGCTCATGTCCCCTCTTACTAAGGAATAAATATTGGAACAGAAAACTTTAAGGCCATTCACATTCACGGTCATTCAAGCGGAAAAAAATTTACACGCACGGTCAGCTAACAGCACTGAAAACTCTAAACCTCGTTCCTCTGTCAAATGCATGCTCAANAAAATTTACACGCACGGTCAGCTAACAGCACTAAAAACTCTAAACCTCGTTCCTCTGTCAATGCATGCTCGATAACGTGCAAGTCTTAGGAACCTCCAGCATCTTCCTAGTGATGCTTCTTGTTTAGGAAAAAACAAAGAACGAAATGCAGAATCAGAACCAAAATATCAGACTTCCAATTCAAATCGCACAACATAAACCCGAGAAAACCCAAGAAGAGTTAGCTTTAGCTCGAACAAGTCAACAAATGTCAGCACACAGATAAGAAACACAGTAGACACCTATCTAAACGCTAAAACTTGTAACGGCAAAGTTGCATTTCATAGAGATTAAGGCGAGGAGACAAAGAATAACAAGAACAAAGTGTGGGGGGGAGAACTTCTCACCTTCTCCGTGTGAGATTGGAAGAGGGAATCAACCTTCGACTGGGGAGTGATGCTCTCAATTGAAGGGAAGTCATCGTCTTCTTCACTGCTCTCCATCTCTCTCTATACTTCAAATCTTCCCACTTTCAAAATCTCGACTTCTTCTGCTGCTTCACTGATCTCGTCTCAGAGCCCAGCCTTCGACGGGAATTTGTTGCTTTCTTTCCTTTCCTTTTCCTCTTTGCTTCCTTTTCCTTTGTCACAAAGAGGGCAGACGGGTCTCGATTTGACTGTTATTTTCATCCCATTGCTGCCAATGCCATGCTGGCAGATTGAAATTTTAAACCGGAATTTTTTTCTTTCGTTTTTGGGTAAATTAGGTTTAAAAATTTTTAAATTTTACCCAAAAAAATAAATCTCACTAAGGACTACAATGTTCATAACTTTCCCATAAATATATTAATTCGGGTCAGCATGGTACAGCACGACCCACTATTAGATCGGACCAAAAATTTCAATGTTTATACAAATTTTTTATATTTATGACCATCCAAACTCAGTTAAGATCGAATAAAAATAATTTTATAAAATAAATTTAAATAATTT
>CXYZ01010242.1:366919-397707 GCA_900006705.1 Sonneratia caseolaris
TTATAAATATATTTTTATACTTTTTATACAACATAAGACAAGGCTCGATATTAAAATTCCTCCCGAGCACTAATTTTTTTTATATCATGCCCTGTACCGTACGATTTTTGACCTTTTTGAAAAGTTGCTCTTCGCATTCTAAAAGTCGGAGTCTAATTATTTTGAGTTGATAATTTGTGCCATTACTGCAGCATTTAATTCAGCGTTCGAGTGCTACTTTCTTTTCAATCATAACGGAATAATATAGTTTTAAAGGAGAGGACAAGTAGGTTTGGTTTGGTTTGGTGTATGATATATTTTTTATTTTCTTTTTATTTTAATTTTATAATTTTTTTATGTAATGAAAAAAGAAGGAAAGAAAGAAGAAATAGTCGCACCCAAGGACCTGACGTAGGCTCTCTTATTTGCAGGTCCAATGCAGTCACTGCACCAATAGGCGGAATTCCTAGTCCGGTTTAGTAAACTTTGATTCATTCCCTTTTTAATAAGCTTTCCAGACAACTGGGCACCGCATGGGCTCACAACGAGTGTTCATATATCCCCCCATACACACAGTTACATCTACATACGGAGAAGAGGCGAGCTAGTCCTCCGCTCCACTGATTTTAAAGAGGCTGCTGGAGAGGAACCGGCGCCCGACTACACTGACAGTGGTGCATACTCCTGGCTTCTCCCTCGGTGATATTATTATCTACGCCCATTTGGCCATGAGCGACATTCCACCGGCACCCAAGAGCACAGCCGCGTAGGACTTTATCTGGAGCTTGACGCTGCCCTGCAGCTTGGAGCCCATGAAATCAGCGGCAAGGAGGTCGACGAGTGCCATGTAGATCAGGAGACCCGACGAGGATGCGTTGAGGATCCCGACCGTGGCGAGGGCGTTCGGGCTGTTCTCCCTGTAAGTCCTCGACAGCCCCATCCCGACGGCGATCCCGAGCGGGGTCGTCACCGAGAAGAAGAACACCATGACCAGCTTCTTCACTAGCTTGTATTCTGCCTGCAGAATGCAGACACCAAGAAGATGAAGAAGATCATATAAGATGATCGAGACACGCACGCGTGGCTAGCTAGGTCCGAAAGACAATTTCCATGGCGGAATTTATTCTACCTTCCACGTACCTGGAGGATGCAGCCGCCGAGACCCATCCCCTCGAACATCTGGTGGAAACAGAGAGCGGCGACAAGACCTTTAATGGTGCACACATTGTTCGAAGCTCCCAGGGAGAGGCCGATCACCACCGAGTGAACCACTATCCCCAGCTCCAATACCTGCAGCAGCATACACTTCCCCGATAATACTATAGTTTCTAATTATTACAGCACTCTTATCATATTCTGATTAAATCGTAACGTACTGTATGACATTTGCCCATCAGATTGATAAGAAATGTGACTGCCATAACCGTGCCTTCGACCGTGAAGGTATGTGTCGCTGCTGTTATAACGACACATGACATTTGACTTTTATAAACCAGATTAATGTAGAGGGTGGTGAGCTCACTGCAGAGGCTGGACAAAGACATCCGAACCCCATCGAATGCGGACCGTGGGAATATATAAATAAAACTAGACACCGTCTTCATTTCATATGATTTTATTTGGAAAGAATATCGCTGACTCTTTGGCGGGTACGTCATAATCTTCTCGGAGTTCAACGGTGGGGGCAGTTGGCACGGCCTCTCGGATTACACGTAGTTCGTACCTATTCCTACTCATCTGTAAAATACATGTACGGTATATAGATATATATATCTTTTTGTACTGCGCGTTGTAATTACATATTTCTAATCACTTGTCACGTAGATCTAAGACTAGAGATTCTTATTTTGTGTGCATATGAGCTTTCAGTTATATGCCCCATAAGCAGTCTCTATGAAGAAATAATTGCTATATCGTATTGTATTAGTTTTCATACCCAATTTAGAGGGAGATTTTATGGTTTAACTGCTGGACCGTTCGCCGACTCAATTGAATGACACGTAATTGATTACACGTATTGAAAAAAAAAGAATTTAATGAATAGCACCTACTCAACGTGGCATTGCAATTGCACAGTAATTATTAGGAACCCTAGCCTGAGCCAAGGTACAATAATAGTTCTGCCGAGTAGTTGGGAGAATCTTTACGAGTGTTTTTGCCCTCTCCTCTGATCGCTTGTCATTAATAACTCAGGGCAGTTAATAATTTTCTAATACAATTTAAATAAATAAAACCACCCCATATCTTGAGTGGCACGAGGAGAAGGTGGTTCTGAAGTGAAATTATGTTATCATGGGATAATAATGATATGATATTTTAAGTATATGAAAATTTAAGAGAAAAGATAATATGAAAAAATATTTTTTAATATTTTTATTAACTCAAAATATCATATTATGAACGTCACGTGACATTGCAGTTGCACCCCCAAGACTTTCTGCCCGATCTGCGGAGGAGTGATTCTCAATGTCGGCCATTGGTTGCCTGGTCGCATAAATAATGATACATAGCATTTGAAGCATTGAATACGATGAGAATAAAGAAAAGGGAAAATGAATTATATTTAAAAAAAACTATTTTAGCTCACAGAAAAGTACGGGAAAAGGGGAATCTATAACCTAAGGAAGATAATATACTTTATAATACCTCTTGAAATCACATAATATTCGGTCATATAACAATGATATTTTTCGGTTTAAATTTTGTATCGATTATTCAATGGATATCAACACACCATGTATTACACACCAAGTGGCCTTTGAAATGACTCAACGAGTAGTTTGAAACATATCTCAATCTGGTTAGGGAGAAAAAGAAAACCATAACATCATCTTCCACCTCCACCTAATTCCCATAGATAAACCTTTTACTAACAATTGACTAACTAGATCAAGTGTTATTAATTGGGACATATCCTTAATTAGCCAAATAAAGGATTGATCTTCATGTCTTCTTCCTTTTTTACCAGTAGATCTATTAAGTTTTGGAGTATTTTGATTGTTTAATCTAGATCAATGATATGGGTTAAGACCGATTTGATTAATATATTTCAAATATGATGTTACGATATAGTGGATACGAAAATTATTAAAAATAAAAAGAAAGAAACTAACCATTGCGACCACCCGGTATCGAAGTAGCTGGGAATTTGCAGCTTCGCCCTTGGATTCGAGATGGTGATGACCACCATGTGGGTGGCCATGGAAGTGACCGGCGGCAGTGATTCCCATCTCACTGTCAGGCCCAGGTGAGGCCCCCTCGCCAGCGTACGCTGGGGTGATTCCGGCGTGGCACCTCTTGCTGTAGATGCTCGTCGCAAGGGAATCTACCATCAGGGTGAAGATGGCGGACAGCATGGCAACGAAGCCAGTGAAGGGGAACTTGTGCCACGGGTTCTCGGGGAGGCAGCTGGAGGAGAGCATGTCAAACGAGTCGGGGAGCACGTGCATGAAGCCGGTGGCGAGTATGATGCCGGCGGCGAAGGCCTTCACTATCACGAAGAGGTCCCTGTCGGGCTGCAGAGCAGGGAAGGCCTTGGTGAAGAGGGGAGAGGACACCCCGATGATGCTCGTCACCAGTATGGAGAAGATGGCGATGATCTTCAGCGGCTGCGCCTTCGACTTGTCAACGCACGAGCCGGTCTCGGCTGTACACTCTCCTGGAACTACAGACTGCGCGTGGGGGATGAGGAGGGAGATGGTGAGGAAGAAGGTGCAGATGGCGAGTCTGTCGAGGGGGACTGAAGAAGAAATCGCCATTGTCACGCAGCTCTCTACTTAATCTCTCGAAGCTCTCTCCGATCACCTTCAGGTCCACTCTTGTTGAGGGATGAGAAAATTAGTCCACTAGCTGTGGCCTCTTATATAGAAGTTCGGAATGTGCCGTGCATGTGTGAAATTTATTATCTTATTGTATATAATATTAGTTGGGTGACGGGGTCATGCGCCATTTCCTTCGGAGAATTCCATTATTTTCTACTATTAATAAAAAAAAGGATGATTATAGTAGTGTTTTATTTGGTTTGGTTTTGTTTTTAATTGGTGGTGACTCTAGCAGTATCCCATAAGTCATCTTGCCCATATGATATTGGAATTTTTATACAGAATAACAAATATATCATATAAATTAAATAATCTGAACTGATAATACTCATATTGATTTATTAGCACGGCATGACTAACAACAAGTATAATATAATAAAACAGTGCCTTCCATGCGCTCCAACGTGTATTTCAACATAAGTGTGAGAGTGAATCCGAATAGGTAGTCTCATATTTGTCGAGTTGTACGTACATGAGTGAATTTTAGATAGGGATGGCAATACTGACTCCCTCCTATCGATCTGACGACCTAGCCCAACCTACTTTGGGGCCACAAATATATATAGAAATTATAGAAAGAAAATCCTAGATGCGGAAAAGGAAGCCTGCATTCTAGGTGGAGCTTGTCGTCGCTCACTGCCACATGGAAGAGGAAGCCTAGTTGGACCGTAGTGGCTGCATACAGCATAAGGTTACGTGACTAATGAAACACGCATTACTGAGAAAAAAAAAAGAGTCATCATATTGCGATTATACTTCTCATTTACCAGTTTAGGTTCCATTCGAACATAAAGCAGCTTCTTCACAAAGTCATACACCATTTTTTCTAAGATATAATAATTATTGGTAATGTTCAAATTATTATTATTAGAAAAAGAGATATCAGATTATTTTAATCTAACTCATTCTAATTACGTAGATGTACCGTTTTTGAAGTCTTGATCGGTACTGAATGATAATTTTAAAAATCATATTAATGTCAATTTCCCATGTATTGAGTGATATTTAGGCATTTGTTCTTTGTGATTAGAATTGTGAACATGTCTTTTAAGCTATATACTTGATGTAATTTTAGTTATCCTTTAAACGAGCGAGGCGGGTCGAACAGTTGCGGATACGGGTTGACTTGAGCTAAACACCATGGTGGCTCGGGGCGGGGCGGGGCGGGGCAGATACACGGGCGGCCAACAGTGCGAGGTAAGTCTGGGTCTTCAAATACCTGTATCCGAGTTTTGTCTCAACTTCTTAAAGATTCACGTGACACCCATAGTATTATTGTAAAGAATCACACCAAGGGGTCCGAGTATAGGCAAGCCCTCCTTTATCTGAAGGATAAATTATCGTGTTGAGAATATATTAAATATGTATAATGGGTTCATGGAAATATACCGAAAGCTCTCTCACATGGGGAGATGAGAAAATTTGTCCACTAGCTGGCCTCTTATATAGAAGATCCGAAGGTGCCGTGTCTGTGTGAAATGTATTATTATCTTTTGGAGAATGGTACCTTTCATGTGTGAATAGGAAAATTTTTTCCACCATATTTTAGAATATTTTAAAATAAAATCCTTCTATATTATATGTGAAATCCGGTTATAAGAATATTTCATTTGTGTGAAAATATTGTTGAATGGATATATTTAAAATTGTACATTCAAAAAATTCTCAAATTATTTAAACTTAATAATTCTATCAATATTTTAGTTATATATATAAAATATATCATAATTTTCGGATATATTACAGCTCACAGAACACTAAATATATTGCAATATTAGAATATGTATATGGAATATATTACAGTTTCTAGATATACACATATCAGTTTCTGAATATGGAGAGGGTTGGTGTATATCTTTTTTCTATAGAGAATAAGGAAATGGATAGCTTTTATATAAGAGAGGAGAATTGCCAGCAGAATTCATGTATACATAAGAGGGAATATTAAAAAGGGAAAATTTGGGTGTGTTTTTATATAAATGAAGTCAATTAGAGAAAGATGTATTTGAGATTTTTTTTATTCATTCTCATTAATCAAATTTTCTAATGCATTTATTTTACTTTATTATTATTATTATTTTAAAATGANTAATGCATTTATTTTACTTTATTATTATTATTTTAAAATAACGGATATATATTATATTAAGGGAGAAATAGTCAATCAAGCTGTACAGAGGAACGACACGTTGGATGAATGAACTCTGTGTATCGATGGTTGTCTGGCAAAGGGCAGGATGGCCAATAAGATAAAAATTGAGATGTGATTCTGTGATATTTAGAGAAACATAACATTAATTATAAGGTAAGTGTAATTGAGATAATGATAAAGTTAACGTATTTTTTCCACTATTACCCGAAGGGCCCAGCTAATAAGTGAAGGAATAATATGAGGTACGGTGTACCGGAAGTGCCATGTGGCACCGACAGTGTAACCGTCGTCTCTGCACGTGAAAGCAAATGGCTTACTGGGACTGGGCACACGCACACAGAGAAATCAGTTCCGTCGTCACGGAGATCGCTCCCACGTAGGAACCTAACCGCCACGTGGCGACTAGCGGTAGCGGGTCCCAGCAACTCTATATCTATGTCATCGTCGTACATCGATCGGACGGACGGGATTTATATTGTGAAGGACGAAGAAACAAAGATGTGAAACTGAAGTTTCACAGCGTAAAATGTAGGTAAGATATGTAAAGTATCAAACTTGAAATGTATCAAATAAATTCATGTTATATGGGTATAATCATTGATGATTATCAAGAAATACCGATAATCAACATCAGTAATAGTTGAGAAAGATCTCAAAATATCCAAATAAATCAAGTGAAAGGAATAAGTGGTCCTGTTATTAAAAGAAGAAAATGGCAGACATCTTTATTTTAACAAGTAACAAATGTTACAATGAGTTGATAGTTTTGACAAGGCATTAGACGATAAACACATATCATTATGTAAAATATGAAGTCTAAGATATGATAAATGTCCTAAACCAGAATATCACATAATAAGATCAAGTCGAGTAGCACAAACAATAGAAAATTTATATAATTTAGGTGATATTTTCACATGTGTTATAACTAAATATTACTTGTATTTATTTTAGGAATATTTATTGTATTAGGTGAGGGATATTATAAGATATATTAGGTAGAAATATATATTAAGTGAGAGATATTAAGTAATAAATTAGTTACAAATATATCATTATTATATTATAAAAGTCATTGTAAATATTCATAGCGGAATAAATTGAATTACCTTTTTTTAGCAACTTTACATAGTATAAGAGCATTAGTTATTTTTATCTATTAATTTGCCATATGTGACAAGAAACCAATGGATTCAACCTCACCATTATACCTTGCTCCTTGGGACAACCCACGAGCGATCCTCATCTTGTCCTCTCTGACGGGAGACAACTATGCAACTTGGGCTAAGGCAACAAGGCAAGCATTGAGAGCGAAGAACAAACTAGGATTCATTGATGGGTCCTTGAAGAGGCCGAACCCATCTTCACTCAATTTTGATTTATGGGATACGTGTAATAGTATGATAGTTTCCTAAATATTTAATTTATTGGATAAAGGTTTGCGATGGTCTCGCTTATGTCGATGATGCCAATGAGATGTGCAATGAGTTGAAGGAACAGTTTTCCCAAGGAAACGCCCAGAGAATCTACCAATTGAAGAAGGAGATAAGCCGTCTCGAGCAAGGGGGAGACCGTCGTCGCCTAGTACACCAAATTGAAGGGGCTATGGGACAAGCTTGATGATTACGTAGAAGTACACGATTGTACTTGCTCTGCAGCGATAAAACAAGCACCATATAAAGAGATAGAGAAGTTACATCAATTTATTTTGGGACTCGATGATGGGTTGTATGGCTCGGTTCGTTCTCAAGTACTCAACATGGATCCTCTTCCATCGGTAAGTAAAGCTTTTTGCCATGGTGAACCAAGAAGAAAAACGCCGTGTTGTGTCAAAACGTGATGAATACGTTGAGGTAGCAGCATTCATAGCAGGAGAGCTCTCATAAGGGCAACCCAGACCAGCAATCAAGAGGCCCATGTGCAGTTAAGTTATTGACGTAGATTGGGCCATGTGAAAGAGACCTATTGGCAACTTCATGGTCATCCAGCAGATCAGGAGTTCAGGCTGAACAATCAAATGTTCAAGCCCAAAGGAAGAGGAGTAAGAAATACTCCCGACGGGCTAGGAAGAAGTCCTCCAACTAGTAGCCCCATGGCCCAAGCAAGTTGGGCCATCCTCCAGCTGGGACAGCAGGAGCAGTAACGGACATACTTGGACCAGTCCATTCGGCACTCATAACATCAACAGAATTGGCTGTACCTAGACTTTCAAGCGAGCAATTTCAGGAACTTTTAGCTTTTATCGGCAAGCTAAAAGAACCAATGGAGCACCTATTAGGCATGGATTTATCGAATACCAAAATTAGTTGGATTATGGATACGGGTGTCTCGAGACATATGATGGGAAATTGTGGAATTCTTGAGAAAAGAAGGAAATTGACTGAGCCATTCATGATCACATTGCCTGATGGAAAAGTTGTATGGGCCTATTCAGAAGGGCAAGTTCGATTAAGTCCAAATTTTATTTTGAGAAAAGTATTGTTTGTTCCGGGATTTACATACAATCTAATCTCAAATGGGAAACTGATGGAGGACATGAAGTGTTCAGTCACTATATTCTCTGATTTTTGTATCGTGCTGGACCTCACCTCTAAGATGCTGATTGGAGCGGGTGAAGTTTGGGCAGGGTCTATCAACTACGAGCACTGGCAGCAAGATAAGTTTCTTTAGTGACACAAATTTCAACCAATGAGTTATGGCATCGTCGTTTGGGACATTCTTAACGAAAAGTAATTAAAGAGTTACCTCAAGTTATGGAGAATAAGGCTTGTGATTTTTGTGACATTTGTTTGTGCACCAAACAAACTCGAAATTCTATTCCAATTAATAATACTATGGATGCTGAAACATTTGATTTGATACACTCTGATTTATGGGGCCCTTATAGTACATCATCTATAACTAGAGTTAGATATTTCCTAACTATTTTAGATGACAAAAGTAGAGCCATTTAGGTATACATATTATGGGAAAAATCGGAAACTATTGATTTATTGGTTTATTTCCATAAGTTGGTAAAGACCCAGTTTGGAAAGTGCATTAAGATCATTAGAAGTGATAATGGGACAGAGTTCATGTCAAATAAGACTCATCAATTTTATTCAGATTATGGTATTATTCATCAGACATCTTGTGTCAATACTTTGTAAACAAAATAGGAGAGTTGAAAGAAAGCATTGACATATTCCTAATATTAATGTAGCAAGAGCCTTAATGATCCAGGTTGGTCTTCTGATTAAATTTTGGGGAGAATGTGTCTTAACATAACCTTTTTAATTAATTATACAACTACTCTTTTATTGTCGAGTAAGATGCCTTATGATTGATCAATTTACAACATGCGGTGAACAGTCCCTTGAAGCCCAACATGTTTTAGTAGCCGATCTGCAACAACGGACCCGAACCATCCAAGAATGAAGACTACTTGCTCATTTTCTTGATTACCTTTGCTACTCTGCTCTCTTTAATGACCCTCACCCCTCACCCTGCATCATTAGCTCTTCAAGCACAATCCAGTCTCTTATGAACCGTATAAGCTTTGCACAATTATCTAATTCCCATAGGGTGTTTCTTGCATCTCTTGACAATGAAGTTGAGCTTGCAACATATTTCTAGGCTTTTAAGGATGTTTGATGGAGAAAGGCCATGATTGAAGAAATTAAGGCACTAGAAGAAACTGGGACTTGGACTATCAAAGCATTACCATAGGGAAAGAAGCCCATTGGTTGTAAATGGGTATTTAAGATCAACCGGCATTCTAATAGGACCATTGAAAGATTAAAAGCAAACTTGTCGTGAAGGGGTATACTCAAGTAGAGGGTATGGATTTTCATGAGACATGCGCTCCCGTAACTAAATTGGTCATAGTACAACGCTTGCTTATGGTGGCACTTGCACACATGTTAACTTCATCAATTGGATGTACAAAATACCTTCTTCCATAGGGAGCTTGATGATGAAGTTTATGTGCATCGTCCACCCGAGTATAAGACTTCCTGACTTGATACCATTTGTCTGACTTCGAAAGTCCCTTTCTAGTCTTCGACAAGCCTCTCAGAATTGGCATATGAAGTTTACTTCAATGCTTCTACATTATGGGTTTCTTCAATCTAGTGTGGACCACTCTCTCTTTACCTTTTTTCGCCATGATATTTTTATGGTCATTTTTATATATGATGATGACATCATTTTGGCAAGCAATATTGCTACGGCTACTGTTACTTTTAAAAATTATTTTGCACGACACTTTAAGATTAAGGATTTAGGCACCTTAAAATATTTCCTTGGTATTGAAGTTGCTCACAATGATCAAGGCATTTTTTTTATGTTAACGAAAATATGCTCTAGACATTTTATCCGAGTTCGGGATGTTGGGTTGTATACCTTCTTCTTTTCCTATGGAGCAACAACACCATCTTCAGGATGATGATATTTTTCCTCACCCGAAGTAGTATAGGCATCTTGTTGGATGTTTGATATATTTGACTATAATACCAAATTTTCTTATAAACTCACATCTTTTTTTTTATTTGATCGGTATAAGATAATGTATCGTGACACTCACCCTCACATGGTAACGTGGTTCACTTTGCGATGTATCATTAAACACCTACCCTTAATAACTGTCTACTAGCTGGTCATTCTTTTTCCGGTATTAGATGAGGGGGACAACTGAGCACGAGTTGGGCTTTTGAACTCGGGTCAAGATAAGCTCACAATTTTCTCTTTATTTGATCAATGTGAAATAATATATCTCAACATCTGCCCTTAAGTGGCAACGTAATCTACTTTGTCATGTGCTATTAAACACTCGCTCTCAACAACTATTTACGAGCTGAGTATTCTTCTTTTGATATCGGACAAGGAGGACAACTAGTCACTAGCTGGGCTTTCAGACTCCAGTCAAGGTGTGAGCCCACTAGCTGTGATATTATATTAAATTCACTATGAGCTTATAAGAGATTGAACTCATTTCTACTTAAAAATCTAAACTAATAAATGATAATACATATTATTTTTATAAATTTATAACTTTCTTTTTATTTAATTAATTTAGAATCAGACATCTCAACCGCCAAAAAGGTAAAATTGTATGGTTCACATTCTTTAGCTCTACCAATGAGCCTGACTTGCATCTGTTAAGCATGCCATTAACCTAGAATTCTACATGGGATGTTCCAGATCCCACATTGGTTGTGCGAAGATGGGATTTTGAGTGTACATGTAAATCATGTTCTCAATAGTACCTAAATTAGCACTTTTAGATTATGGGCCCGCGGTATTTCATATGTTATCATGTGTAAGTAGTTTTATTGAGGCTGTTTACCAACCAAAATTAGTGTAGACTGTTAGACTCTGACATGAGAACAGCAGAGGATATAGATGTAAGCTGGGTGGCGGGCCTACTGTATTACACTAGGACATCCATACTATCCTTTATGTTTGTAGATAAGTCATTTCACTCATCTTCCTATCATGTTTCACCCCTCTAATTATGGTTCCATTTATTTTCTTTTGCGCTTCTACAACTCCTTGCCGTCCATAAGGATTCATATAAATAAGCTATCATCATAAAGAACTCCTAGTCCTGGTGCAAACAGCTTTTTTGCTCAGTGATAGTTCTGTATGTTGTTTGGGATGGGTTGAGGACCTACTGTTGTGTGTGTATATATATCACAAGAAAAGGATTATATATATATATATATATATATATGTCATATCCGAACAAATTATTCAGCATCATCACCTAAATGAATATAAAATTTTCACTTAAAAAGCCATTAAAATTTCTGACAGAATGGCATGTGATGTGATGTACCGAATGGACTTTGATGTCACTACCCTCAAATAACAATAAGAACAAAGTCTTCATCATCCTATCTTGGTTTTGTGCAATTGCAGAAAGAGTAATTTGTCTAAAAATATGAAATTTTCTCTTAAACACCACTAGAACTTCTGACAGAATGGTATGTATGTAATGTAATAAAGAACAAATTCTTCGTCAGACACTAAATTGATGATATGACTTTCTTCTGCAGTTTGTACTACATTGTATAATTTTAGAAATTGGATTGGGTTGGAAACTGGTCACCTATCTGGTCCAAAAAAGAGATATTATCCAAGATTTCTCATGCATTGTGTATTCCATTCAAAAAATAGCCGCTCATTAAATATGACACAGGTGGATTTCTTGTTTTAGCTTCACTATTTTCTTATATACATACATTTGTATAGCACAACAATGTCAGAATTCTCCAATATCAAATAGTACAAGTAATTTTTTTCCTAAAATTCTCTTTTATTAATTGACGATCGTGATTTCAGAGCTATTCTAGTTCTCTTTCATAAGGTTTGAAGGGCTCTCATCAGCATCCCTCCTCCTCCTCCTCCTCCTCTTCTTCTTCGTGTTCTTCTTCTTCTTTATTCTAGTTCTCTTTCATAAAGTTTGAAGGGTTCTCATCAGCATCCCTTCTTCCTCTTCTTCAAATTGAGTCAACATAGGTAAAGGGTCGAATCTGTTTACAAATGTACTGAGGAAGCCCATTCCCTTTTTCTCAAAATCATGATTTCGTAGCTATTTTAGTTCTGTGTCACAAGGTTTGAAGTGCTCGTCCAGTTCACAACTAGAGAGCTTGTCATGGGCTACTAGATTTATTTTTTCACATATATATATGTAGTGAATTTCATACTGATATATTTTTGGTAAAACACTAATTTGTTGATATGTTTTTTTTTACCTCATCTCCTGATGGGATTGGAATGTGAGCGTCTGCAGATAATGGCTAGCACAGGAAATCAGAGCTTTTCCTGTGCCATGCGGAAGAATAATGCTGAGAATCATATTGTTGTGCCCAAGGTGCGTATAATTTATATTTCTCTTCGTTGGTTTATCAGTTACCTCTATAGTTAATCCTAGGCAAAAGTATGCTTTAAGAAATAATCGATCTTTTCCATGCGTTCTTGGTTGACTTCATGGCTATTCATAGAAAGTTAAGCCCTTTTACATGGATAAGCACATCTGCGCACTTGTGATAATGTCGTGGACACTCTGAACTGATGGATGTGCTTATGGTGCCATACAGGAGAAAAGTTGGAAGAACTTATTCGCATATATGGGTCCGGGATTTCTTGTGTCCATCGCTTACATTGACCCGGGAAATTGTAAGATTACATTTTTGAAATTTTATGTTTTTCATGTATAGCTAACTAAACAGGAGCACCCCATATCTAGTCATGAAATCTACATTTTATGGTGCAGTTGAAACGGACATGCAGTCTGGTTCGCAATACCAATACGGGGTGCGTATGTTGCCTTTGTACTGAGACTCCTGTTACTATTTCATTGTTGATCTATTTGTTCGAAAATTTCACCTATTTTTGTTTCTTATTAATGATTTAGTTGCTTTGGGTAATATTATGGGCCTCATGTGCTGCACTGGTTATCCAATCACTCGCAGCAAATCTGGGTGTTGTCACAGGTTTTTCTCTCATCACTTTCCCTCTCCCGCCTCCACCACTTTCGCGGACTGATTTACTAATTTTTATCTATCGTTACTATATATATCTATATATCTATTTTGCAATGCTCAGGAAAGCACCTTGCAGAGCATTGTAGGATAGAGTACCCCAAAATACCGAAATTGATTTTGTGGTTTCTAGCTGAAATGGCCATTGTGGCATGTGATATTCCGGAAGGTAAATCCTTTTCTCTCATGCAATTGAAATTCATAGACGGCTTGTTTGAATATGCTGGTGGCATCTCTCCAAAGAGAGAGGTTAAATGAGTGGTCCGGGCCGGTTCAAAGCTGGCCTAGAACCGTTTGGCCCAATTATAGTTTGGCCCATTAAACATAACGGGTCCATCTAGTCATGGGCCATAATTCAAGAAAAATGAACTAGCTCAAAACCGTTCCTAAGCGTGCTGGTTTATAGTTCGGACTCGTTTGAACTGTAAACCGTGACCCTTTCATTTTTTTTTTTGGAATTTTTTCAAATTATTTAAAGTAAATATTTTTAAATTTTTAAATTTTAAATTGGACTCACAAAATTTGACCTAGTTTGCGAGGTTTTTGTCCGTTCAAATCAGTTCAATGAGAAAATATGTTGAGTCAATTCCAGTTCAATGGACCTATTTTTTGGACTTAATCCGTGACCACCCTTAAACCTAATAAGTGAGGTTGTGGGCTTATTTGGGGCAATTCATGCTGGCTCCATGTTTTGATGGGCCAATCTCGGGCCAAACCGGCCCATTTAATATCTCTATGTCTGAACGGTAGACTTGTTTGTTCTTTTTGACCTATAGTCTGTGTTGAACTAAATTGCTGTCTCCCCCACTTTCACAGTGATTGGGAGTGCATTCGCAATCAATATGCTATTCAAAATTCCATTATGGTGTGGCGTGCTCTTGACCGGTCTCAGTACCCTTATTCTCCTTGCCTTACAAAAATATGGGGTTATTAGCTTTGATCCTTTCTCCTCTTTTAGATTGTGATTGCTGAAAATCATAGTAATCCACTGTTGTGAATAATTGCTACATCCCAAACCAAACTTTAACTTTGTGAAAAATTAATAATTGACGCGGGTAACCTCCGGTTCCTGTTTTTACAGGTTAGGAAACTTGAAGTCTTAATTACTTTCCTTGTATCCACCATGGCAGTCTGTTTCTTCGCAGAGCTCAATTTTGCAAAACCCGATGCAAAAGAAGTCATCGGCGGGCTTTTCATTCCCCGACTCAGAGGACAAGGTGCTACCGGTCTTGCTATATCACTTTTTGGAGCCATGATTATGCCGTAAGTAAATTCAAATCATTCCATAACAAAATTTGTTTTATTTTATCTTTCTCTGATGTTGCTCCTTTTCTAGGCATAATCTATTTCTCCATTCAGCCTTAGTCCTCTCCAGAAAAATCCCACAGACAGTTCCAAGCATCAAGGTCGCCAAATTATATTTCAATTGTTTACCTTCAAATTCCTCTCTCTCCATACACACACACACACACACACAAATATGTATATATATATATATATACATATATATGTTGGAGAATGTGAATTTTATTTCTGGAAAATAGACTAACAAGCAACATCCATGGAATCTTGTTCACAGGAGGCTTGCAGGTTTTACATGATAGAAAGTGCATTCGCCCTGATGGTGGCCTTCCTCATTAATGTGTCCGTTATTTCCGTAAGCGGTGCGGTTTGCCACTCTCCCAATTTGAATTCACTGGATCAAGCTAGATGCGAGGATTTAGACCTAAATGAAGCCTCATTTTTGCTAAAAGTACGTAATTTTCTACCACACTGTCGGATTACTGCATCACGATCTCTCCTATCTTTTCCAATCATATCTACTCAGCGGGTAATATCAGATGATACCTCATCCTGCAGAATGTTCTGGGAACCTGGAGCTCAAAATTATTCGCAATCGCCCTGCTGGCATCAGGTCAGAGTTCCACTATAACAGGAACGTACGCAGGGCAGTATGTCATGCAGGTACTTTGCTGGTCCATGCTTTCTGTGCCTTTTTTTAACTGCTCTCTTTAGTTTTGATTCTTTGAACACGATGGTGTTTCATTTGTTAATTACTCCAAAGGAATGAATCATCTCAAATTGAAGTTCACCATTTGTAATTCTCTGATGGATGCCTTCGCTTCACAAAATTTACTGGGCTATCTGGTGGAATGAGATCTCAAGCATGGAGTGGAAATATCATCAACAATCTGATTGGACAGTGGAGTGCATGTTTTGTGGAAATAAAAATTTTCTTCTTCTTCTTCTTCTTCTTCTTTTAAGAGTTTAAATTAAAATCTGCGCATTTTAATCAAATTTCAGGGATTTCTGGATTTGCAAATGAAACCATGGATCCGGAACTTATTGACCAGATGCTTAGCAATAGTCCCTAGTTTGATCGTGGCAATCGTTGGTGGTTCTTCAGGGGCAGGAAAGCTTATCATCATTGCCTCGGTATACTGCATAGAACTTCTTTCGATTTCATCATTCTATTCAGTAGCTGACTCAGATAATATTGGTGCAGATGATTTTATCATTTGAGCTCCCATTTGCTCTCATCCCTCTCCTCAAATTTACAAGCAGCAAGGCTACGATGGGCAACTACGCCAACTCAACCACGGTTAGAACTCAATATCTACTCCCTGTTCAGCCCTCTCTCTCTCTCTCTCTCTCTCTCTGTGTGCATCTTTTTTTGAAAAGGTTTGAACTTGGATGGGCCTAACGAGTGATATTCAGCTATAAGACAAGTTTGATTGTAAAAAAAAAAAAAAAGAACTGAAATTGACAAAGAAGGACCATACCGATTGATATTTGTCATGCACGACAATGCAGTTTGGTTCCATTTGTATCACTTTGGACCTAACCCGGCCAATGGACTAGCAAGTGCTTATGCTGTTTCTTCCATAGGCATGGAATGGATGTAAGGTCTGAAGCATCTTTTGATTGCTCGAATCAATTATTTGGTGCACTGCTGCAGATAGCATTTTGACATGTAATATTATTGAGTTTGTACGCTCAATAAATTTCATTATTTCTTTGCAGATTTCGGCTATTATTTGGGTCATAGGTTCCCTGATGATGGGGATAAATATATACTATCTGGCGAGCAGCTTCATCCGGGTGCTTCTTCACAGCCACCTACAGCTTGAACTGGCCATTTTCTGTGGATTCCTCGGGTTCTCATGCATTATTCTTTACATCTGTGGTATTGGGTACCTTGTTTTCCGAAAAAACAAGGAGGCACCAGGGGCCAATCAGCTCGCAGATGAATCAGGCAACAGTGCAGGAACCGCGAATAGTTTGCCTGGAGAAGAGGAAATTGCAATCATCCAGTTGTCTCAGACGAACCTGGAAGGTTGCAGTTAGATCGCATCTATCCTCCTATCCTTCCTTGTCCTAATAAATGGCAATTCAGGCTATAGCCTTAGGAGAGAAAAAACAAATTGCAGGTAGACTGATGTCATCGTCTATATATATTTCTCTCGTAGCTGTAAAACAGCCATCATTATTAAATGTAAACTTCTAAAAGCTTAGGAATTGAGTCAAGTCTCTTATCTTATACATATCTTTCCCCATAACTCTTCTTGCAGTTGCAGCTCTTCTTCATTTCATGTTATCCACCAACCGATCTTTGCTGATAATAAATACATAATACAACAATAGATTGTAAAAGTCAACATTTATTAATATGTAAATGATATTACTAAAACAAAATTAATTTTGCCAGTTGCTCGTCCCGTGTATTTGGAATATAATATAAACGCCAGAACTAGAGGATTTATTTTTGCTGGACGGATAAGAATCTTCAGACAGCCCGCAAGCATGCTGAAATGAGCAACACGCCAACAACATTTGATCTATGTATACTAGAATTTTCACCCAGTGAATGCATGTATTAACAATTAGCAGCAACCTCTCTAGCAGTGTGCAATTTCAATATTTTCTGTCGTGTGATTTCAAGGAATTTGCTTACTGCAGTTGAGTGGGACAAGGAACTGGCAGAAGGTTGATCAAATTGAGATGACGGTGGTTGAATGAGAGGCTCTGGATGATAACTGAAGAGATGAACATTTTATCAGACCAGAAATACACGCCTGCTTCAGTCCCTATTGCAGTCTTAATCATGGGATGTAATCTATCTCAGAGTTTTACTAGTTTCCTAAGAGAGTATGAATAAAAAATAGGCACTGTTAGCGACGAGAAACTTTGATATTTCAGCAAATAAGCCTCAAACCAGGTTAACCGTAAGGATCCTGCTCCACTTATTAGCATCCATAAAAATCTTGATGAATAGGCTTGATTCCATGAGCCTATTTGTCTAAGACCCAGATCTGCTTCAGATCTTGGCTTTGGGAGAGTCACTTTGTCCCATTTCACCTTGGCTCCAATAGCATGATGAGTACTTGTGCCTTTCCAAAAGAAAGATTGCCATGTGCTCTCTACAGCTCTTAAAAGCATTTTTCCTTCTTTATGGATAGAACAGAGGCCAGACACCAGAAATTTACCAGTGACAGTGTAACCGAGTGAATCAGCTGCAGTCTACCTGCCTAGCTCAATTATTTGACAGCCCATCCATCCAAACGTTGCTTGATCTTATCATTTAAGGGCTTGCTATCCCTATCCGAGAGTTTTGCTGGAATCCATGGGGGACTCCCAGGTATTTAACCGTTATAGTGCCAATGCTTAAAAATACTGCCCGCCACCATTCGGCTGAATCGTAATGCTAACATTAAGTAAAAGTTTTCGAAGACTGGCAGTAACTTTTGCAAAAAATTTATTAAATTCATTTGGGTCTATAAAGATCGGACTTGTTTTTATTTAAAAACCTAAACTAATAGGACAATAATCAACTTTCTTGACTACAGTTTCTCTTCATTTGATCGATATAAAATCGTTTATTTCAACAAAACTCAAGTCATCATTTATAAAGATTAGCAAATCATTTGCAAATCCTGGGTATGTTACATAGATCAACCCGAGAGTGGAATTGATGATATTTAACTCGTCCAGCGTGTACAGCTTCTTTGAGCAACTAAAGAAACACAAGTGTGATTGACTTCTTCCAGCAGCTTAGAGCTCTGGAAAAAAACAAATTCAATACAGCTCGCAAAATCCTGCCCCACCACCTTCGATACTGTCTCAAAGAAATGCACATTGAATCCGTCTGGACTGGGGGCTCTATTACCATCCATGCCCCATAGAGCTCGCTTCACCACTTCTGCTGTGACTGTCTTCATCAAGCAGGCATTACAATCCTCACTTCGTCTGAAAGTAATAACTCTTGTAATCTTTGGATATCTCCAACAAAAACATGAGCATCAGCTTTATCAAGTAGATTGTTATAGAATTCAACTGCTTCTCTGGCTATATCTTCAGGCTCTGTAAGTCTTCTACCTCTAACAGAGCGGAGCAGAAAAGCTGGAAGTGGCCAACTGTTGGCTCGTCATTAATACCATCTGTCACCATGGCGGTTGGCCCACTCTTGTTGAGCTGTCCGATGATTTTCGACTTGTCTTCAGGGAGAAGTTCAGCATAGATCACTTTCTCAAGTGCACGACCTAGCTGCAAATATGATTAGATAAAGTTGTATAGGCTATCACTACAAAAATAATTTCTGACCAAATCGTGAACAGTAAAGCAACGATGGAGACATTGACCTGATTTTGTGCATTCAATGCAGCTACTTGGTTATCTTCTATGAGCCAGGCCCGAAAATATCGGGCCATCCCGAATTGGTTACAAACCTAATATTATTTGTATTTTTTAAAATAATAATTTTAAAGAACGGAGAATTGGTATAGTTATACCATTTTTAATATAACAACTAAGAGATTATAAGTTCGATTATTATCGTGAGATTTACCATATCTTTTAATTCCCCTCTTCTCCTATTCTATTCTAAACCCATTGACCTTTTATACAATCGAAAACAATAATAATAATCTTACTTATTATGCCTAATTGGAATATAAAATAGATATATTTGATAGAAATTCATTATCAAGGGAAAAAAATTCTTACTTACAATGGATCGGGTCGGGTGACCCAAAGCACGATAAAATTATGCCCAAGGCCAAGATAATATGGGCAGGTCTAGTTATCAGGTTAAATTATTTTTGTACATGTCACCTCTTAAAAGAGGATATACGTATTTATCTCACCCAACATACAAACAAAAAATAGCATGTA
Organism: Sonneratia caseolaris; assembly: GCA_900006705.1. Taxonomy (NCBI): domain Eukaryota; kingdom Viridiplantae; phylum Streptophyta; class Magnoliopsida; order Myrtales; family Lythraceae; genus Sonneratia; species Sonneratia caseolaris. The sequence continues at coordinate 386,569 of CXYZ01010242.1, forward strand.
ATATCAACAATATATCGAGTCATACATCTTACTTAAATCATATGATAGGTAGTACTCATTATTAGGATTTTGTATTCTTAAATGACTCTCATTGAAACGCTATAGCACAAAGTGAAGGTAAGAAGAAAATGAAAGTCAACTTTTTCACTTGTCCCTAAATAGACTTTCCATTATATAGATATATTTTAATTGGGAAAATTATACTAGAAATTTCAAAAGATCCTTATTGTTTGTAAATGAATTCTAAAATTTTTTAAAAAGTTCTATTCATTTGATTATGTTACATCATTAAGTTTAACTGCCATTAAATTTTTGATAACATGTGCAAATTGTCATTAACTAATGCATATGTGGCGCAAACGCCATATTGACACAATATGACACACCAACAACTTATTGTCACGATAACAACATTTTGTCATGTCATCATATTTTCACCGCATCAACAAATACCTATCACATATGTGCGATCATTATGGAGAATGACAGATTGACTTAATAATATAATATAATTAAACATAAAAGATTAAAACGATAATTTAAAATTTTTAGAATTTACTTACAAAAAATGATAAATTTATAGGATTCTAGTGTGATTTTACATATTACAATATGATTGACTTACTACACGNTAACATTAAGTAAAAGTTTTCGAAGACTGGCAGTAACTTTTGCAAAAAATTTATTAAATTCATTTGGGTCTATAAAGATCGGACTTGTTTTTATTTAAAAACCTAAACTAATAGGACAATAATCAACTTTCTTGACTACAGTTTCTCTTCATTTGATCGATATAAAATCGTTTATTTCAACAAAACTCAAGTCATCATTTATAAAGATTAGCAAATCATTTGCAAATCCTGGGTATGTTACATAGATCAACCCGAGAGTGGAATTGATGATATTTAACTCGTCCAGCGTGTACAGCTTCTTTGAGCAACTAAAGAAACACAAGTGTGATTGACTTCTTCCAGCAGCTTAGAGCTCTGGAAAAAAACAAATTCAATACAGCTCGCAAAATCCTGCCCCACCACCTTCGATACTGTCTCAAAGAAATGCACATTGAATCCGTCTGGACTGGGGGCTCTATTACCATCCATGCCCCATAGAGCTCGCTTCACCACTTCTGCTGTGACTGTCTTCATCAAGCAGGCATTACAATCCTCACTTCGTCTGAAAGTAATAACTCTTGTAATCTTTGGATATCTCCAACAAAAACATGAGCATCAGCTTTATCAAGTAGATTGTTATAGAATTCAACTGCTTCTCTGGCTATATCTTCAGGCTCTGTAAGTCTTCTACCTCTAACAGAGCGGAGCAGAAAAGCTGGAAGTGGCCAACTGTTGGCTCGTCATTAATACCATCTGTCACCATGGCGGTTGGCCCACTCTTGTTGAGCTGTCCGATGATTTTCGACTTGTCTTCAGGGAGAAGTTCAGCATAGATCACTTTCTCAAGTGCACGACCTAGCTGCAAATATGATTAGATAAAGTTGTATAGGCTATCACTACAAAAATAATTTCTGACCAAATCGTGAACAGTAAAGCAACGATGGAGACATTGACCTGATTTTGTGCATTCAATGCAGCTACTTGGTTATCTTCTATGAGCCCGGCCCGAAAATATCGGGCCATCCCGAATTGGTTACAAACCTAATATTATTTGTATTTTTTAAAATAATAATTTTAAAGAACGGAGAATTGGTATAGTTATACCATTTTTAATATAACAACTAAGAGATTATAAGTTCGATTATTATCGTGAGATTTACCATATCTTTTAATTTCCCTCTTCTCCTATTCTATTCTAAACCCATTGACCTTTTATACAATCGAAAACAATAATAATAATCTTACTTATGATGCCTAATTGGAATATAAAATAGATATATTTGATAGAAATTCACTATCAACGGAAAAAAATTCTTGCTTACAATGGACCGGGTGGAGTGACCCAAAGCACGATAAATTATGCCAAGGCCAAGATAATATGGACTGGTCTAGGTATCAGGTTAAATTATTTTTGTACATGTCACCTCTTAAAGGAGGATATAAGTATTTATCTCACCCAACATACAAACAAAAAATAGCATGTAATATCAACAATATATCGAGTCATACATCTTACTTAAATCATATGATAGGTAGTACTCATTATTAGGATTTTGTATTCTTAAATGCCTCTCATTGAAACGCTATAGCACAAAGTGAAGGTAAGAAGAAAATGAAAGTCAACTTTTTCACTTGTCCCTAAATAGACTTTCCATTATATAGATATATTTTAATTGGGAAAATTATACTAGAAATTTCAAAAGATCCTTATTGTTTGTAAATGAATTCTAAAATTTTTTAAAAAGTTCTATTCATTTGATTATGTTACATCATTAAGTTTAACTGCCATTAAATTTTTGATAACATGTGCAAATTGTCATTAACTAATGCATATGTGGCGCAAACGCCATATTGACACAATATGACACACCAACAACTTATTGTCACGATAACAACATTTTGTCATGTCATCATATTTTCACCGCATCAACAAATACCTATCACATATGTGCGATCATTATGGAGAATGACAGATTGACTTAATAATATAATATAATTAAACATAAAAGATTAAAACGATAATTTAAAATTTTTAGAATTTACTTACAAAAAATGATAAATTTATAGGATTCTAGTGTGATTTTACATATTACAATATGATTGACTTACTACACGTGTGCAAGTACAATTAGAGCCGGTCGTTAATCTTTCACTAATCCATATTCTTATCATTTGGGCCACTAAGAAAAAATAAATCTCATACTTTACATTTCATTAATTAACAAAATCCTAACCCAAGTTTAATTAAGGGAAAGAATTGCTAAAAACAATTCAACCAAGTCATGATATTCAAGTAATTGTTCTTTGGTGTACATGTATGTGTCAATTCTTACATAATGAATATCTTGTCTAAAATCAGTTCCAACCATTATATCACCTCTACTGCAAAATACATTCACAAGAAATGAAACAACATTGTCTTTTCTTTTCTTCTTTTTGTGTAAGAAAGCTTTTCTTTTCTCTTCCTTTTTTCTAGTAAGAAAGCTTTCATTTCACTTGTTGCATTATCTTTTGCATCTCCATATCATTCACCCAAAAGATCAAAATGTTGCTCGTTTGTCGATTAACATTAGTCGTGTTCTAACTTTTTTTTTATTCTCTCTCTATTTTTTTTAAAGTAATTTTATTTTTTTAGGTCTACTGGAAACACATCTACTACTAATGAGAATCTTGGCTTGTCCTAAGAAAAGAAATCAAAGGCATCATTGGTTCCTATAAATGCTACTATTCCATACTGATGCTCCATCATCCATCTTCATTTTGTTGAGCTTATCATCACATTATATGTGCTGTACATGTCATATTTCAGCTATCACATTTGAACATAATGAAGGGAAATTATTTTTTGGTTTTAACTCTCAATATTCAACGGCCTATTTCCCTTTTGCTCAAACCCCTTTGTGAGATGATTCTCGTTCTCAAACTTTTGGTGTTCGTTTAGATTTGACACCATATTCCCCTTCAATTTGGTTGTTTTCCCCTTCAAAATTTCCTTCTGTGTTGGACGAAGTTGCAAAGATAACACCTTTTTTTTTAATGCTATCTATCTACAAGCGGTCCGCTCTAATTATTTATTTTCTACGAAGCTCTATTTAATTTCTTTTTCCTGATATTGTACAGTGCAGATGCAGAAGGAATAAGGAAATTATTACATTTCTATGTAACAATAAATAAATCATCGGGACACTTTCAGTCCAAAAAGAGAAGTCCACGGGGTCAATCAATGCTTCCTCTCCCGCATAAATGCACCTTAGATGTCACATCATATATTAATTGGCACATGTAATACATATATATATATATATATACACAAAAAATTGGTTTGCAGCATTAACATAAATTGATTGATATTATTATTTAATATCTATTTATCTTAATAAGGGTTTAATTTTAGTTTTATTAGGAGAAAAATTCATATAAAAAAAGTTTACCCTAAATAGATGAATCTAATTCAATATAAATTAGTAAAAATATAATAATTTTTTAATATCAATTTATTTATTAGAAAAAAAAATTCCCATTCAACAACAGAGGCTGTGGATGGTTACATAAATGTAAGGATGACCATAATGATCCGGCCTGTCAACCTCAACCTGTCTGAAATTGCCTTTGGTCTGCTTTGACCTTAATTTCCCCTGTACAAGTCAGATCCCGTCTAAAAAAGGTGGAGTTTGCCAAATGATTCTTCCTAAGTCAGACGTCTCGTGATCCCTAGCATAATATGCCAAAAAAATCCACCGTTCTGCATTCCAAGACTAGATGTTACAAGTGCAAATTCTCATACATATTCGAGCAAATAATATGTAAAGTAATTTGGCAAGTGAGAAAACAAATTATTAAGAATAGAACTGTTATTTTAGCATCTAATTTGTCAGGCCACGGTAGCCCTAATACAAGTAGAACTTAATAAATATTCCACATCTTTTCTTCCCTTTGCTTAGTCAATCTCTCTCTCTCTCTCTCTCTCTCAATATCTTCTCTATGCATCGGCTCTCCTCTCCTTCTCTGGATAGAATACTAACTTGAGTGTTGAAGGGCCAATCCGAACCACCAGGCTTGAATTCGCTTTCTTGCAGGTACTGAAGACCTGAAACCCGGTGAATGACTCGAAGACTATCTATCAGCATCAAATTCTATGTGTAAGAATTGGATGCACGGTGTCTTTGCCATTAATAGGCTCTCACGTAGAGCCAACATTCATCTAGCCGGCTATTCGCCTTGCCGAACTTGCTGAAAACCCTAATATATTTGCCATCTGAGTTTCTCAAAGACTTCTCCTGCTCCCGCTCTCCTTGTGATATTAGCAACCGAGCCATCCATCCTGCTTGTGGAGAGACCCAACGGACTAACACGGCCTGCCTAATGTTTCCGCCCTCGGTGTGAAGGAATAGTTTTAGTAATAGAATAACTTACATTTATAATAAAAAAAATTATACTTGAAATCCCAAATATTTATATTCAATAATATATATTTAGTTACATCACATTGTTAAGTCCTATTTGTCACTCCCATAGCAGACGTATGATATGATGTGATTGTTATTTGCTAACATGTCAATTTCTACATATTACACCCACGTGATGGAAATATGATGGCATAGTGTAATTATGTGGTAAAAATTTGATGAACTAGCACCAAGTTGCTAATGTGCCTCACCGTCACGTGTCCACCACGTGTGCATTAATGGAATATTTTCAATTTTTTTATGATTTACTTAAAAAGGAACAAAATTTTATGACTTATAATATAATTTTCCCAATAAAAAAGAATAGACATAAACTAAAAATTCAGAAAAGGGAATAAGTAACTAATGGGCAAGTAGAGCAAGTAAAATAAAATAAAGTGTCCAATTCAAATATAACAAAAAATTCATATATAAATCTGAAAATTAGAGAAAAGAATCTTTTTATGGAAAATACTTTATTTCTATAGACAAAGAAATATACATCTTATAATTCTCAAAATTTTTTGAAAAATTTTATATGAAACTGAGAAATCATGTATATAAGTAAAGAAACACTAACATCTGCTATTTTCACCCAGAAAAAGAAAGCGTCTTCACTGTCACAGGTTCAGGGACTTGATTGTATATAAATAAAGTTCCGATGGAGTATCTTGTAACAGAATGAATAGAAAAGGGAGTCCATTGTAGAATTCGAGGGACGCGGTTCTATATAAGCCCACAGGCTAACTGCTTCTCTCCATAATTCTGCACTGCTTCTTCTTCTTGATCAATTCTAATCTGCCTCTTCTCTTCGATTCTTCATTTTGATTTCTGCCCATTCAAATTGTTATAGAAGAATCCAGCTTGTAAGTGAAGGAATGGAAGAAAACGAGCCATTGCTGGTGGGATCACCGTCCTTGTCTCAACTTAACTTAGTCACCACACTCAGGGGTGACTTCGTTTCTAAGCTGCCGGAGAGGGTCCTGTCGGGTCTCGACCCCAGCTCTCCCTACCACCTTGATATCTCCAAAGCTACCGGGCTAACCGAAGGCTAGTAACTTAACAGCTGTGTCTTTGTCTCCGTGCATCACTTCCTCTTGTTTTGAATATGATGGAAGTTGCTGACAGATGTAGACTGCTGTGGACAAAAAAAGGGTGTTGATTGCTTTTTCTCAGTTCAGTTTTCCTTCATTGTTAACGTGGTTGCTCTAATGTTTTCCACTTTGAAATTTTCAGGGGAAAAGTTGTACTACAAAAAGCAATTCGGTATACTTGAATCCTTTGAGGAAGTGGAGCTGCAGTCCCAAAACGCACAGCGGCCTGTTGCCAATCGAAATGAGCACAGCAATGAGCGAGCTATACAATTATCGAACTGCACTAACATTATCTTGTTAGCCTTTAAGGTCTTCAGCACTTAAAATACAATGTTCCTTCGATTTCTTGCAACACAAGATTGTTCTTGTCCTGTGCGATTTTAGCTAACGGAATTTGACTATACAGCATATTATCCTGAGAACTATTTGGAATTGCAGATATACGCTACAGTGAGGTGTGGATGCTTGGCAATCGCAGCATCAACACTTGATTCTTTCCTCGACTTACTGGCAGGGGGTATCCTGTGGTTTACACACTTGACAATGAAGAGCAAAAACATCTACAAATATCCTATTGGGAAATTACGGGTTCAGCCTGTTGGGATTTTAATCTTTGCCTCTGTAATGGCCACTCTGGGTGAGAAATCCCATCCCAACTGAACTTAATATGTATGAACAATCGATGTTTAGCAAATACTAAAACCTGAGTTAAGTTTTGATGTCCGTCAATCTTTAGATTGAGTTATATACATCTACCTATAGATAAGATTTAATAAACAAATTTAAGTTTTATAGGGCTTGGGGTCGTTTTTCAAGCTGTGGAGCAGCTGATTGAAGATGAACCTTTGGATAGGATGACCTCGGAACAACTTATTTGGCTGTACACAATTATGTTGACGGCAACGGCATTAAAGCTAATCCTTTGGATCTACTGCAGAAGCTTCAGGAGTGAAATTATCAGCGCTTATGCAAAGGTCATTTTGTCCATCTCTGCTCATCTAATGATCCAACTATCGTTCTAGTTTAACACTTTTGTCTTTTGGATTTTGTTCAATAATTGAAAATTGATTTCATGCAGGATCATCTTTTTGATGTAGTGACCAACGTGGTGGGATTGACTGCAGCTATTCTTGGAGATAAAATCTATTGGTGGATTGATCCAACAGGCGCCATTGTTCTCTCGATCTACACAATCGCAAATTGGTCGAACACGGTATTGGAGAATGCAGGTACTTGACTATTCCGATTTCAAGCCACGGGAAAGATTCTCTTATGGACTCCCTCATTTGTTTTCATTTTACAGTCTCTCTCATCGGACTGTCAGCTCCTCCGGACGTCCTACAGAAGTTGACGTATCTCGTTCTAACACATCATCCTGCGATCAAACGAGTCAAAACTATCCGTGCTTACACTTTGGGAGTCCATTATTTTGTCGAGGTACTCAATCACGATAGTTTCTATCAGTTTTAAATCATGAATCATGACATCCCAATATACTAATAGGATTCCACCCCGTGTCTTGATAAGCAATGCTGCAATAGTTACATCCTCCAAGTTGTTTTTTTTTTTTTCCTCGTTTTGCTGAGCTCTCAATTTAGGTATACATCAGCTCAATTGCATACGTGCCTCCGTTTATAATGTTTTAATGAATTCTTATTAATGACTTTCTAGGTGGATATAGAACTGCCCGAAGATCACCAATTGAAAGAAGCACATGCCATCGGGGAGTCGTTGCAAATAAAGATTGAAGAGCTTCCTGAGGTTGAGAGGGCCTTTGTTCGTCTCGAGCATGAGTACGAGCATAAACCCAAGCATGTTATGCTCATTTGACTCCCCGTCCCAGCCGACAACCAGCACTAAAATTTTATAACTCTTATCCACCGCATTGCTTTGGATCTAAGACCATAGTTTTAAATCTATGTTGCGATCATCACCTCCATGCTATCATTTAGATTTATGTGTACGTGCATGATCTAACGCTTCGGATGTATGGATATGATTTCTTTCCCTTAAACCAGTGCTTCCCTTAATTAGTTTATGATTTGCCAGGATTTGAAGGGTGTTGTTAGAGAAAGAAACAGCTGAACTTGTGAATATATGAATTGAATATGTCCTTATCAATGTTTAATCTTTTTGCTGGGCGAATTGCTAGTCTTTCCCTTCGATGGTAGTTGAACTTGTGTACCATCCAGTTGGTTTCATGCTTTTTTCCAGTTCTTCCACTGGGCCCGGCCAGACAAGAATGAAGCACAAACTGATGCCGTCCACTTCGAAATAGCACGTAGCCCTTGAGGAACAGATTTTGCCCGACTCCATTTAGCCTCTGCAAGCAAGTTGTCTTCTTTTCTTTTCTTTTTTTTATTAAAGGAGAAATTTCATTCCTTCATAGCCATATTACAAAATGAGTCATATAGGGCCTAAAACATCTGAGTCTCCTACATGTTCCCACGAGAGGCCCATCGAGCTAGATTATGTGCCAATAATTTTTGAGGCTCGTGGTATGTAGCTAATTGTCCAAGAACAAAAGGAAGCTAAAAACCTTAGCACGCAGTCTTTCTTTCCTTCCAGACTAGTCGATTGGACAGAGTCCACCAAATGTTTAGCGTCACTACTGAGAAGCTGCAAGTCTTTTATCTGCATCTACCGTGCAAGTTCTATAGATACGATGACTCCATCCATTTCCTCCCGAGAAGAGAGTCTGACTGATATGAAGTAAAAGTCCAGACCGCTAATAAGGAACCAAAATGATTCACGCATGCCACTCCCCAGCCATCCTTCTCCTTCTCGAAACATGAAATCAGAGCTGATGAAGACTGGTGACAAGGACCTTAGCTGCTGCCACCTGTGATTGCTTGTTGCTGGGTTCTATTTTTCAGATCCCAGGCTTTGATGTAAGCATTCGTACGACGATTAATCTGATCAGCTGCAGCCATGGGATCTTGCTTCATCATCTTCTCCTGATTAGAGTTTCTTAGTTGCCACAGGAAGTCCATAGCTGTAACTGATTGCAGCAGAAAAGAGTCGCAATTCCTGTGGAAACTTTGCTACTGTCTTGCCTGTTTGTAGGATGAACTCCATCCGGCTAATGACGGATGTTTGTGCAAGGATCTCCAAATTGACCAACATGCTTAATAAGGACCAGACTAATGTGGCAAAGGGGCAGAGGAGGAGAAGATTTAAATTATCTTCATCCTCCATCGTGCTCCACATACTATGAGTAACAACTTCATTATAAAAACACCGCAACTGTTGAGAATCACGAATACATAATACATGATAGTCTCAGGGGAGCAGTTTTCGCTCTCCCCATGCTGATCAATAGAATTTACCCTTTTATTGATTAAAAAAAATGAAATACCAAAGCAATTATCAGCAGAGATAGAGGCTCTGAGCAAGAATTATTTATAGTAGCTGAAACGGTGCTACGATGGATTATATTGCCAGCTACCAGAAGATAGAAATAAGCGATGTTTAATTATCGTGTACTGTTAATCCAGGATAAAAGCGAAATCGATCATGCCACTCTGAAAATGCAGCTCATGACCAGTTATAAGAGCGCACTGGATGAACGAAGTTATGTGAGCAAACCGCAAACTCGAAGCTAGACAAATGAACAGCGTGATGCAGAAGAGAGAAGAGCTTGAGAGAGGATTTCACCGGGAACGTGAGGCTTCCTGGTTGGAACGGGGAGTACTTGAGTATCAGCATCAATCGGAGACGCGCGAAGTAGATCTGATTGTACTATTGACCTCCGTGTCTCCTTTTGTGTCTCGAACGTCGCATCCTGCAAGCACAAAGCATCGGCAGCAGAAATCGGATGGACGAACAACTGATAGGAAAGGAGGCTATGCTAGTCACTGCATTGGAAGAAATCGGAGGAACTGAACGGGAGATTCCAACATCAGCGGTGAGTTTCACGGTCCAGTCGGAACTCGAACGCCGGGCACAGAGCAAGAAGGTTGAATGTTGAAACGAAACTAATCAGAAGGGAAGATATGCTCAGTCGGAGAGGAGGAACAGAGAGAGAATTCCGACGTCAACTGTGAGTTGCAATGTCGAGTCGGAGCTCGAACGCCGTGCACATAGCTGAGAAGGTTGAATGTGTAGAGGAGACCGGAGAGAGAGGGAGCGATGCAGATGACTTACCATGGTATGGTAGGAAGCCTGCTTCCATAGGGTTTTGGTCGAGCAGTTAATTCCCATTGCTGCCATGGCGGGAAATTGAAGCAAACTCTGAGACAGTGGGCAGGAAGAGTGACAATATGCCGCTCCTGCTCAAATAAATGATCACAATGTTTTAAAGGCGGTGAAATTTAAATTCCCGATATTAGGCGGGATAACATAAAATTGAGTTAATCTTGTTTAATTACCGATAAAAAAAAAGTAGTTCTGGTTTAATATATACAAATATATACATAATTATCTTAAATAAACACTTATTCTACAACAGAAAATAGAAATTTTATTTTTATAACATACTTACTATTTATTATTTGTGTGTGCTGGTTTGTTGCATGGAGACAAAGCATGAACAACGTTTAGGGAGCAAGCAAACAAACGTCAAGACTTCGAGTTTGCCATAGGAAAAAAAGAGTAAAAATGGAGAGTTGTTTTCTGTCAAAAAAATATGGTGATTTTTGTTACATTTATTTTTCAAGTTATTAGAATTATCCTCTACGAAATAAAGTGAAACTTCAAGTTAAAGGATTTTCTGATGATGGACTACATTTAATTTTTCTTTGTTTTATATGTATTTTCTGATATTTAAAATTATTAATATATTAATATTCTCCTTGATCCTCCTATAAAAGTGGTTAACATGTCTCATTCAAAAATTCCCTAGATAATTTATCTTATATTAAGATACGCTGCAACTTATGGTTAATGATCAAGGGCCAAGGCATTCATTTAGAAAAAAATGGACGTTTTTATTTTATTCAAGGAAAAAAAAAAGGACATTTCGATTTTCTCCAACTACAGGTGAATTTT
>CXYZ01010242.1:408310-466788 GCA_900006705.1 Sonneratia caseolaris
ATATAATATAATTAAACATAAAAGATTAAAACGATAATTTAAAATTTTTAGAATTTACTTACAAAAAATGATAAATTTATAGGATTCTAGTGTGATTTTACATATTACAATATGATTGACTTACTACACGTGTGCAAGTACAATTAGAGCCGGTCGTTAATCTTTCACTAATCCATATTCTTATCATTTGGGCCACTAAGAAAAAATAAATCTCATACTTTACATTTCATTAATTAACAAAACCCTAACCCAAGTTTAATTAAGGGAAAGAATTGCTAAAAACAATTCAACCAAGTCATGATATTCAAGTAATTGTTCTTTGGTGTACATGTATGTGTCAATTCTTACATAATGAATATCCTGTCTAAAGTCAGTTCCAACCGTTATATCACCTCTACTGCAAAATACATTCACAAGAAATGAAACAACATTGTCTTTTCTTTTCTTCTTTTTGTGTAAGAAAGCTTTTCTTTTCTCTTCCTTTTTTCTAGTAAGAAAGCTTTCATTTCACTTGTTGCATTATCTTTTTCATCTGCATATCATTCACCCAGAAGATCAAAATGTTGCTCGTTTGTCGATTAACGTTAGTCGTGTTGTAACTTTTTTTTTATTCTCTCTCTGTTTTTTTAAGTAATTGTTTTTTGGGGTCTACTGGAAACACAACTACTACTAATGGGAATCTTGGCTTGTCCTAAGAAAAGAAATCAAAGGGATTATCGGTACCTATAAATGCTACTATTACATACTGATGCTCCATCATCCATCTTCATTTTGTTGAGCTTATCATCACATTATATGTGTTGTACATGTTATGTTTCAGCTATCACATTTGAACATAATGAAGGGAAATTATTTTTTGGTTTTAACTCTCAATATTCAACGGCCTATTTCCCTTTTGCTCAAACCCCTTTGTGAGATGATTCTCGTTCTCGAACTTTTGGTGTTCGTTTAGATTTGACACCATATTCCCCTTCAATTTGGTTGTTTTCCCTTTCAAAATTTCTTTTTGTGTTGGATGAAGTTGCAAAGATAACACCCTTTTTTTTTAATGCTATCTATCTACAAGCGGTCCGCTCTAATTATTTATTTTCTACGAAGCTCTATTTAATTTCTTTTTCCTGATATTGTACAATGCAGATGCAGAAGAAATAAGGAAATTATTACATTTCTATGTAACAATAAATAAATCATCGGGACACTTTCAGTCCAAAAAGAGAAGTCCACGGGGTCCACCAATGCTTCCTCTCCCGCATAAATGCACCCTTGTATGTCACATATCATATATTAATTGGCACATGTAATACATATGTATACACAAAAATTGGTTTGCAGCATTAACATAAATGGATTGATATTGTTTAATATCTATTTATGTTAATAAGAGTTTAATTTTAGTCTTGTTAATAGAAAAATTCATATAAAAAAAGTTTACCCTAAATAGATTAATCTAATTCAATATAAATTAGTAAAATTTTAATAATTTTCTAATACCAATTTATTTATTAAAAAAAAATTCCCATTCAACAACAGAGAGGCTGTGGATGGTTACATAAATGTAAGGATGACCATAATGATCCGGCCTGTCAACCTCAACCAGGCTGTACAGAGGAAAGACATGGTGGATGAATTAACTGTGTATGGATGATTGTCTGGCAAAGGGCAGGATGGCGAATAAGATAAAAATTGAAATGTGATACTGTGATATTTACGGAGAACATAATATTAATTACAAGGTAAGTGCAATTGAGATAATGAGAACATAATATTAATTACCACCACCCCCTCCCCCCGGCTCGGCTCAGCTCACTGCTGTGCAACATTCCTCCCCTCCTTTCCTAGCCGACCAAATTAAGGACACTTCCTTTCTCTCTTTTATCATCCAAGTCAGTATATATACCGGTTGCCAGGGTCCGATTTCCCCCTCTCACGGTCAAGCCAATTTAATATTAGCTGTCGAAGAGCCCCCTCCCTTCCTCACCGTTGAGCTGAGGAACTGGCCGCCCATAAAGCCGTCCTCATTTCCCTCACCTCCCTACTAGAAACAAATTTATAATAAACATCATTGTTTACAAATAAACCAAGATCAGGCTTATGATATATAATACCATATTAATTGTGCATGGTTACGCCAATGACTTGCCGCACAACTCTCACCATGTCAACCCATCTGGCCATGGTAGGCATCGGCACACATGTTCCCAGCCACGACTGATATCGGGGGCATACTTGCGTCCATTATAACTTAAGGAATACCCTCTATACTTTTTTGCAAACACCATGCTCGCGAGTTCACGATCGATCCTCTCACTGAGGACATGCAAATGCTCCATTATCGGGTCCACGACCCATCCTCTCTTTGGGGGACATGCTGATAGGAGATAAATTATAATATTAATTAATCAATTATATACATACATACATATATATATATATATATATATATATGAAAGCTCAATCTTGGCCATTCGTGTTAAACACATATGTTTAATCCTAATCCTCTATCACGTGTCATATGGTGGCCATCCACCTCCCATTATCATATTTACTGTATCGACATCCTCCTTTGACTACAAATAANTAATCCTAATCCTCTATCACGTGTCATATGGTTGCCATCCACCTCCCATTATCATATTTACGGTATCGACATCCTCCTTTGACTACAAATAGCCCTAAAGGAAGAGCAAATTTACCATCTATATATTTCTACTCCTCTACATTTTCCATTGTCAAATTGGGTCGTCGTCTCGACTTGAATTCCCTTTCTTGGTCTTCATAGATTCCGATGAACAAGTAATTCACAACCAAAATAGGTTCATCGCTTTTATAAGTACGGTACAAATTCTACATTAAACAACCTAAAATATCTTAATTAACTCTAAATAAGATATCTCTCATTCCTTAAAATAAATTTTTATGAGATGAACTTGTTATGGCCTTGCCCTCCCCGACCCACTGCTGTTCCTATTCGAGATACTTGTATTCAAGTTTAGTCCCAACTTCCTAGAGATTCATATGTGTGACATCCACAATATTCTTGCAAAGAATCACACCAATCTTTTTAACTTCGGGAAAATAACTCCTTGACGACGAATTTTACATTTTTTTTAAAACAATTTATATCTCATAAATGAATTTTTTAAAAATAAAATATCTGAAGTTTTAATTCACAGTGTACCATGAGCAATATTTTCCACGACGCAATTGCAATGTTCGTTGAACGGTCCCTAAATTCCTAAAATGCCCCTGAACTCATCGAATGACCAAATGATCGGTCAAGCTCGAGAGATCATAACTAATTCCAATATTCGTGGCATGTACGAAAAATTCTAAGTCGTGAACTATTGGCTCATAATAAGAAGTAAGTTCAAACAAAAACTTCAAAGTTGACATGAGAAAAGGAGTTCGAAAGTGTCCACTTGGAGTATGTGCAAATGTGAGCAGTCTAAAAGCCAGTTTCACTGGATTCAATCCTCAGTCGATAGACCTCGAAATCTGTTAGTTCTCCGTGTCTTCTCGATGCTTGTATTACGTCGGTCAGAAGTAAAGGAAGTATCGAAAGAAAAGGAATTCGATTCAAACAAAAATTAGGATGAAATCCGCGCGATTCGCCTACAAGCATTCTAAAAGGAATTTTCCTTTATTAAGTCGAATCCCTGCATACAGAACTCGATCCAAAGAAGGGCAATGGATATTGATACTCTCCATCTTTATATCAATTACTTTATCTTGATTTCAGGTAACATCTAAATACAGGAGAGAAGAAAGACGAGTCGGTCCACTCCACTGATATAAAGAGAATCTTACTATGTAAACTCCACGGGCGTAATCTGACAGCCATCCGTGCATAGTCTTTTGCTTCTCTCTTGATGATATACATTTACGCCCATTTGGCCATGAGTGACATGCCACCAGCACCCAATAACACCGCTGCGTAGGATTTTATCTGGAGCTTGACGCTAGCCTGCAGCTTGGGCCCCATAAAATCGGCAGCGAGGAGGTTGACGAGAGCCATGTAGATCAGGAGCCCCGACGAGGAAGCGTCAAGTATCCCGACCGTGATGAGGGCTGTCGGGCTGTTCTCTCGGTAAGTCCTTGACAGCCCCAGCCCGAGGGCGATCCCGAGTGGTGTGGTGATGGAGAAGAAGAAAACCATGACTAGCTTCTTCATCGGCTTGTATTCCGCCTGTGAACGCAAAGAATAATAATAAATAAATAAGGAAGATCAGAAAGAGGATCAATCGATACACATGCACGTGTAGCTGCGGAATTTATTCTATCTTCCATGTACCTGGATGATACAGCCACCGAGGCCCATTCCCTCGAACATCTGGTGGAAACACATGGCAGCCACAAGACCTTTAATGGTGCACACATTGTTTGATGCTCCTAGGGAGAGGCCTATCACCACCGAGTGAACCACTATTCCCAGCTCCAATACCTGCAAGCAGATATACATATATATGTATATATATGTAACATATGATATACGCATGTGCTCATGGAAGTGATAAGAAATGTGACCGTGAATATATGTTTGTGCTTATAATCTCTAAATGCAGTATCTTAAACCGTGAAATATGTCGTTGTTATCACGTTATGACTTTTTGACTTTTCTATCATGTCAACAAACTTAATAATGCCAACACACTACAGAGGTTAGATAAGGACATTCAAACCTACGGATAAAAAATAATACATGTTGGGGGTGTGGACAATTGGGAGTATAAAACAAGAATCGTCTTACTCGCCCCGATAAAGCTTTCTACCAACAATTAATAATTTACTAAAGCAAGTGTCAATAGTTAAGTGAATATCCTTAGCCGAACAAAAGGATTCTTCCGAAAGTGAAGTTGGCACGAAATCTCCTTTTCCCCCTTGTAAATGCAAATCTATTGAGTTTTGGAGTGCATCGGTTCGTTTCTCTCTAGATCAGCGACATGGGACAAGATCGATCTGCAAAATATATCGCCAACACGAGACGGCATGCACTGTATAGAAGTAAGTACGGAAATTGTGAAAAACATCTAACCATTGCGATGACCCGGTACCGAAGGAGCTGGGAATTCATGGCTTCGTCCTTGGATTCGAGATGGTGGTGACCATGGAAGTGACCGGCGGGGATGATTCCCATCTCCCTGTCCGGCTCTGCGGGTGAGTCCCCATCGCCTTTGTCGGCCGGGGTAATTCCGGCGTGGCTCTTCTTGCTGTAGATGCCTGTGGCGAGGGAATCTACCATCAGGGTGAAGATGGCGGATAGCATGGCGACGAAGCCCGTGAAGGGGAACTTATGCCACGGGCTCTCGGGAAGGCAGCTGGAGGAGAGCATTTCGAACGAGTCGGGGAGCACGTGCATGAAGGCGGTGCCGAGTATGACACCGGCGGCGAAAGCCTTCAATATCACGAAGAGGTCCCGGTCGGGCTGAAGTGCCGGGAAGGCCTTGGTGAAGAGGGGAGAGGACACCCCGACGACGCTCGTCACAAGGATGGCAAAGATGGCAATGATCTTCAGTGGCTGCGCCCTCGACTTGTCCACGCACGAGCCGGTTTCGGCGCTGCATTCTTCGGGGGAGACGGATCGCGCGTGGGGAGTGAGGATGGAGATGGTGAGGAAGAGGATGCAAACGGTGAGCTTGTGGAGGGGCCCTGAAGTGGAGATCGCCATTGACGCTCAGCTCTATTTGATTATTTCTCGAAGATCTCTCCCCATTCGAATTCCACACCCTTATTGGAGAACGAGAAAATTAGTCTACTAGCTGGCCTCTTATATACAGTTCGAAGTTGGGACTTTGCTGTTGTGTGTATGCGTGCCATTTAATATATACATATACATATACATATACATATATATAGATCAAGTTATCTAATTAGGTTTTTATTCAAACGAGAAAGCAACCCTCTTAACAGGTCGTACCTCCACAGCTTTCTAATTACATAAAAGGGGAAATATTAATGAATTAATTAATTCTAAGTATGCAATGAGGATCTCTCGGGGGTACAGATTTCAAGCCCGCCATGTACGGCAACCCTTTTTAAGTATTTGATTCCATTCTTGCCGTGTAAAATGACATGTAATCTCCTCCTCTAATATTATAATATTCGATGCCGTATCAATTAATTAATTTATTAAACAATATATTTTATAACATGAAATTAATCATTAATCTCCAAATACCAATTTTCAAAATTTGCAAATTCTACACTTTTATGTACTCTTCAGTTTTTGTAAATGTAAACAATTAACAACTGCGAAGTCCACCGCCACCACCAGGAAATACTATCGAACCACGGCACACGACGTCGTTGCCAAGCCCATGGGAAGACACTCAGGACTGAATATCTAGAACATAAAAATCATCCGTTTGTTGTGCAAAAATTATTGAGGTGGAGTTAAAGACTTGTTGTATTATTAAATTATTGTATAAAACTTAAATTATAGGATATTTTTTTAATGAAAAATTAAATTATGGTGTTGGGGATGCATTAATATAATATTATATAAAATTAATGTATTTGTAGTGTGGTCCCCCAATTCCCCTCTTCCCCCCATTCCCTCCCGCTCCCCGTTTCCCACTAAATGAGGGATTTCGTTGGGCTCGAGGTGACCGTAATGGTAGAATTTCATGTTTTCTCATCAAAGTGATCGTCGGAAAAATATGGGCGGTTTGGTAATTTCATTTTTTTCTCGGAAAAAGGACAATTATGGTCCGTATTTTACATCTAAACAATGTAGATGACCTACAATATGGTGCAATTCAATGGGATGGAATTAATGGCGCCCTATTTTACCTTTTTTTTCAATTCAAAAATTGTATTTTTCCCCACTTCTAGTCTGAGGTATTCTATAGAGAGAGAGACAGAGATTTTCTCCCTGATTTATGAGGTTCAGTTCTCAATTTAAAATTTCAATTTACGTCCTCCTCGTCGAAGCGTTAAACAAAAAAAAAGAGAAAAGAAATTTCTAAATATTTGTCAACATGCTCGTCTCTATCGGCTCCCCGCAGTACGATCGTTCTCCGTGCTACCAAACCAAGTAACATGGTCAGCACAATTTAGTATAAACTTTTCATTTATATATATATATATATTGATAATATCTTATAATATAATAATCTATTAATTTTAAATATTAGTTTCTACCGTTTCAAATTTTGATGTTGTCTTATTACATGTCTTGCGGATGATTTGCATATTCATACTACTGCTGGACCGTACCGCTGACTTTGATGCTTTGCTTATTCCTTTATAATTACTCTGTAATGGGAAAAATATTAATCTAAATTGCCAGCTGAGAGCAGGTTCTTCCCGTCAACGAAACGTGGCAGTATATTATTGGCAGTGAGGAGGGAGTGCTTCAAGCCGATCGTTTCAGGGGAGGGAGCGTGCCACCCTCGTGGGGCGCGTAGGGTGGCGTGTGCCTGCACGCGGCCTGCTCGGGTTTGCCCCCCGGTAGTCTGCACTTTTTTCACAATTCTTTTGATTTTTAAAAAATTTCCGCTTCATAAACTTGCAAGCTACCTAGGGTCAACCCGAAATCGGCTGGTTCTTTCAAACCCGATGCAACTCGAGCTCAGCAGCTGGGGCTTCCACACGTAAGAAACGGAAAACAGAGCCCACCGAACATGAGCCCGAGTTCGGATGTTCAAGCTTCTGTCAAACTAAAGCCCAAGTCCAAGTCCAACTTGCAGTCGCGCTTGATCTTGTCTTTCCTAAGCTCAGGAGTTGGGACAACTGATAGGCGGGAACCTCTGGATGAAATATTTGACGGTCTCGCACGACCGAGCTTCACTTATTTGTTTAGAGTCTTCAGAAGAAAGAAAACATTCTGGTAAAAGTCAAACAAAGGGCCAGCAACCAACTTTGCAGATGTTCAGCTGTCAATCATGCATTTAGCAGCGTCACTAACCGCGTCTACCGAGCTGAGCATGATTGAGCAGAAATCAGTGGATTATATGTGGCATACAGAACCTACGGGCATCTGAATGTCCACCGAGGGAAGCAGCTGGTAATAAGACCTTCTAAATACACAGAAATCCCTTCTGTCATTCATTTAGACATGCCTGAAAGCCTGGCTTGGCTGGCTGGTGAGGAAAGAACAGATAGGGGTAATATTTCCCAAAAGAGCAGGTCGCAAGGAGACTGGATAATAGCCAAGTCCAAGTGCAACAAGACAGTAAAATACTGTATTAGCTGACCAAGATCATAAGATTGTTCAGTGGATTCTTACTGTACTAAACATAATGCATAAAATCAAGACTGGCAACACCCAGACTCGGCTAGAACTTACAGTCTTGCAAACTTTTCCACATGGGAGGACCTTCAGGATGAACATCTACAAAGTATTTTACAAATCGAGCATCTGAACAAGCAAGCAATGTACTCAGTGACAACATTTTATTTGATCCGGCTTTTACCTTCAACCATGCATACATCGAAAATCGTTGCATTATCCTCTGCTTATCATAGCACAAGTACGTTGGAAATGAAACAATAGTTTCAAGAGGGTAGCCCAGATGGTTTGTCAAGTAATCAATCTTCTTCTCAATCACATCCTTACTTTGGTTGAGCACCATGGGAGCTTGTTTAACAAGGCCCGAGACAACATTAACGCCTAAACCAGCTTGTACAAGGCAGTCAAATCTCTCCTGCAGCTGATCCCCTCTTCCTCGAAACTGCTTTGCTGCTTTTTCCATCTCCTCTGAGTTCTCAGCGAGACCCAACCTCTGGAGAAATGCTATTTTCTCCAAGTGCTTCCTTGGATCTTGGTAAGATACATGCTTGTCATCCTCCAAAGGCATTGATTTAGATGCCAAATGAAACAGCTTTAGCGGATCTTCTTTTATTGCTTCACGTAATGAATCCCTCTGAACCTTCAACTCTTTACATGCAGCTTTGGGTCCTTTGAGAGAGCATGAACATACAAGTTTTATGTGGTTGGTGATTATGTAAGCAATATCTACCATGTCCATCCTAATAAAGATAAAAAACTTCAGAGCGTTGTAAAGGTTCTTCTCGTGCTTTCTTGACAGAAGTTGAGGATTTTTGGCAAACAAGTTAGATACACCATTCACACTGATACCCACCTTCAGCAATTGACCAAACAAAACATATGCTCTTTTCCCAGACCCATCCAAGAGAAAGGCAGGATTTGTTCTAAACAACCTGCGCATTTGCTCCTCCCCGAAATTCACTTTCTCAAGGAATTCAATTGTATCAAGAATTCTACACCAGTTATAACTAATTTTATCAGACAAATACCTCGAGATGGAATCACTGTCGATTCCCATATTCTCCAGCATTTCAAGAACCTTGACAAAGGTTAATTTATTGCTATCAATCAGAAGCGATGGGCAAGAACTAATCATCTTCACAACCGTTGATCTTTTGAGGCCTAGCTCTTCATAAGCTCTCAGTTTCAAAGCTAGCACACCATCCTCATACCCAAAAATCTCCGTTGCCTCCTTGAATATCTTTCCCATCTTGCTTCGTAGAACCCCGTAATCACAGAGAATGTGAAAGTTCGCCAGCATGAGATGATCATCCTTTAGAAACATCAACTTCGGGGAAAGAGAGAAGGGAAGCTCGGAAGGGTTCAGGCCCACACTCTCAAAGAAGGGCTCGAATTCATTGACGGGGTTATACCTAAGAAACTTCAGCAATGACCGCGAAACATCTTTCTTGTCATCGACATTGGAGAGCAAATTCTCAAGGAAAAGTGGTGAGTTCTTGCTAATATGCTCGGCGTCTGTAAAGTTGAGGCCTCTATCACCGTGCAAATACTCCAAAATCACCTGTTGGGCTTCATTTCTGGTGACCCGAGACACGCGGTGAGCAGAAATGAGTCGGCTCGCATCAGAATGATCAACAGCAAGTTTTGCGACACTGTGTAGACACCGTATTCTGATAATATGATGAGCAGAATCTTTCAGGCTCATCAGGGACATTCCACGAACAGGTGGCGGGCATAACCCAACGGAACGTTGAGCAACCATCTGGGACAACGAAACTGCACTTCTATAAACTAGCTTCAGAAAAATCATGGCATGTTTCCTAAAAATAGAGAGATCATGTCAAACGCTGAAACAGAACTAGCTTGAAGGGGAATTGTCATTGGACATTAAGTGGATTAGCAATAAGCAAAAAGAGAAACAGAAAGATGATTGGAATATTGGTGAGTTGGTGTTTGGACGAATTGTGTAGCCTCAGAAGGACAATTCAGTTTAGAATATGGCAGCAGAGTCAGCTTCCACAGCAACAGGCTCGCTGGAAATATCCACCTGAGGTAGAAGGAGGTGAAAGCAATAAGCATAAATCAGAGTACCGGCGGTTCAGAGTTTTCGGGGCTGAGCTGCGGAAGTGTTGGCGGGAGGTCAAGATAAGATCTATTTATTGGTTTTTCCCCCAAAAAATTTTGCACGTTGTGATTTGTGTGTCCCTCATTTTACGAGTTACCAATTGGATCTCCCAAACTTTTACATTTGTCAACTCTGCCCCCACGGAATTTTTAGGAGCACTTTCGGGCTGAAGGGGCAAAATTGGAATTCGACGGAAGAAAACGAAAATATGGTCGATTCATTAGACGACAGAAAAAGAAGAAAAAACATCACCTTCGTGTCAGGAGTAGAGAGAGAGTCTCGGGTTGATTGAAGGAGAGGAGGAGGATCCTTCGTCTTCATCAACGCAAAAGCCCCGTCTCTTCTTCCTCGTCAACGTCGCCGATTTCATCTACGACTGATCCGATCTCTGGATTCCAATTCTCGTTTGTGATATGGCCACCGCGGGAAACAAGAACATCAATGCCAAATTGGTGAATTTCTCCTTCCTGAAACCCCCGTCCGATGAATTTTTGTTACTGAATTCATCATCGCTATGATCTGCTGTCGCTGTGGTCTGTTGTGATGCTGTGACTGTTTTTTGCGCCGATTGTGATTGCTTCGAATATTAGTTTATTCCTTTGTTTACGATAAGGGGTTCCTTCTCCGTGTTGCGTCATAATTCTGCTCTCTTTCCCTAGGTTGGACGCAATTGTAGATTTTCTTTACTCTGGTTCGGCTTCTCCGAGTGAAAGCTAGGATTCTGGATTTTCTTTAAGAACTTATGAATGTTTTGTTTGTTCAACCTTCATATTTTTTAAGCTTTACAAAAGCTCTCAAGTTAACAATATCTGAGAGAACAAAAGTTGTTCTGCCAAAAAAAATAATAAAGAGATATAACAAGGCTCGAACTTATACTTCCTTGTTCATGATTACCTTCTGGTTTTGAGAAAAAACTGAATGGTCGTTACTTAAGCTTTGATTGCTTTATCCGTTTAGCATTTTCATTGTGGATTTTGTTTGCAGGTGCTTCTAGGAGATGTTGGAGCTGGAAAGTCTAGTATAGTGCTGCGTTTTGTTAAGGGACAGTTTGTTGAATTTCAGGTGCGTAAAATCTAGATTTTTGCCTAATCTTGTTCAATGTTGTCACTCAGACTTCTTGCTTGAACACTTGATATGTGATTTTTGGATCTTTTAGGAATCAACCATTGGTGCTGCTTTCTTCTCTCAAACTCTGGCTGTAAATGATGCAACTGTTAAGTTCGAAATCTGGGATACAGCTGGCCAAGAAAGATACCACAGCTTGGCTCCAATGTACTACCGGGGAGCTGCTGCAGCAATAATAGTATATGATATGACAAACCAAGTAAGTCAATGCTCTGTGTCTATAGTTTGACTCTTTGCCAACTATTCTGTTTCCTTATGTATTATTCAATCTTATGTTCTGAATGTTACTTATTTTCCATTAGTCGTGGTTGTTTGGCAACCATATTAATGGAAGTCTTGAGAAATGAAAATGTTGTAATTTTCTGATTGTTTGTTTTCATATAACATTTTTTTTCTTTTCTACATATAGGTTTATAGAATGAAAGATTTGTCAATTCAGTTCTCTCTTCATGTGCATTCAGGACCTTTTTTACTTCTTTGATTGTTTTTATTTCTGATCAAAGAAGAGTCATTCTCTTGGGTAATGCTAGTTGAAGCAATAGCTGATTCTTTCTCGTGGTAAGGAGAATATTCTCCTTTTTCTTTTTCTTTTTCCTTTTGCATGAGGGAGGTTTTACTCATTGAACTCTTGAGGAAACAACTTGCTTATTGAAGTTGATAGTCTAGCAGTACTTGGTTAATGTTGTTAAGGTTTCATGTCAGAATTTGTTCATCAAGGTAAAACATAAGTATATAAGAATATTAGAACCTTCTGACATTTTATACATTGAAATCCAAGATTGGCTGCTGTGTTTTATTATGTTCTATTGGCCACACTTATGACAGTGACAATGTTTTATGGCCTTTGGACATTGTCCAAAAGGTTCTACTGTGGCCTTAATTGAGCATCCTGATAAGGCATTCCTGGATGGTTTTACTGTATAGCATTACTTAAAAATAAATCTGGGACTACTATCACTGAAGTCCAAGTTTCTTCCTCTTTTATTTTTTCTAGGGTGAAATTTATTTTCTAACTTATTTAATTCTGAGTATGTTATAAAAATTTGTAGAATCAAATGTAGATTGGTTTGGGAGAGATCTTAGTGTGAATGAAACGAAAATAATCCAAGTGCGCTGATAGTGGAAGCTTGTAAAGGTGTACACTTTAAAGCCCGACATATAAAAAGGGTCTTTTCATTTGCCACTCCAGGGTTAAACAATCTCTTGTTTCTGTTCTGTTATATTTAAAATTACTTCTTCTGGTTGATTCACACCATACTCTATTCTCATAAGATGATTCATATCTGAAAGAGCTTGACAATAAATACCATATTAGATATAGAACAAGATTTCTATAATATAGCTTAAATCTATAATAGAATTTAAAAATAGAACTTCTACAAAATATTGATATTTCTTCAATTGATTTTTATTTATTTCACCGTTATTATTTTATCCTGTGTGTGGTTGATTATCTCTGTCTTGGTTTCATTTATTTAAATTAAAATGAGTCACAGCGGAGTGTAGAAGCCACTGCTTGCTTTTACCCATTTTTTTAATCCTTTTAGAAGGGAAAGAAAATATGTATTTGCTAATTTATATGTTGAAAGTATTGCACAGGCTGGTGAACTTTTTGATGATTTAAATCATGCTTTATGGTTTCCTTCCTGCAGGCTTCATTTGAGCGAGCAAAAAAATGGGTCCAAGAACTTCAGGCACAAGGTAAGGATTTTGGTTTTTAGATGGGTGAGATGGTGGCATTTCTTTTTTGATATCTATCTGGCCTCTGTGTTTGTTTTTTCTTCTTTTGTTAATTTGCTTCATGCTTCAAGGACTTGAAACTTATTTATATTGTATCTCCCATTATCTATTAGACAGCAATTCTGTGTTTTATCGACTAATTGGAATTTTTGCATTTTTCTTCCTAAGGCAATCCGAATATGGTCATGGCACTTGCTGGAAACAAGGCAGATCTGTTAGATGCTCGGAAAATCACATCAGAGGCAAGTATATGTATTTCTAATTCAAATTATGCCCAACATTTATTTTGGGTTATCTGATGCAGAAGAACATTTTACTTGGATCACATTTATTGCTATCTTGGCAACTTAATATTAACGCAGCTTCATTATGATTACAATATGGGGTTTAAGAAAGATATAGTTGTAGTACTTTGCTACTCATAAGAAAGAAGGAAAAAAATGCAAGAATTGAATACAATAGCATTGTTTTACTATATTTCTGGAAGCTTCTTGTGCTTAAGTTGTTCCATAAGGTAATGGGCAAGTTAAAACCTTGCTACTGGGTTATATTCCATGTAACGAGCCATGGAAGATGGGCATGAAAAGAGGTAGCTGGAATAATGCAAGGGGTGTCAGTGCTACATCTACTCATGTCAAGTTTGCACAGGGAACGGAAGTGAAACGAGGAACATAATTTCTTTATGAGATGAAATTTTCTTAAGATTATCAAACTTGGCCATACTGCCACTTTGTTTTTTCTCAACGCACTATATAAATTCTACTGGATCATATTGATATATTTTTATCCAGCCAAAAAAAAAAGTTCATACTGATGCTTCTTGCTGTCACTCACAAGTCAAATATATTTTATAGTTTCTTGTGCATTTCTTTCTCACATTTTTTCTNAAATATATTTTATAGTTTCTTGTGCATTTCTTCCTCACATTTTTTTTATGGCCTTATATATCACTGCCTTCTGGCTAAGGATGAAGAAATCCTCTTTGATATAGTCTGGCTTAATCAACTCATTTCTCTCCTGCTCTTAGGGATTGTTATCCATTAACAATTTTTTCCCTGCTGCAGGAAGCACAAGCCTATGCACAAGAGAGTGGTCTGTTCTTCCTGGAAACCTCAGCAAAAACTGCTGCCAATGTCAACGAAATTTTCTATGAAATAGGTATCGCTTCTTCTCATATCGTTCAATGTGGCTGCAAATGATCTGACTTTGTCACGGTGTCCTGCAAAAGAAAATATCATTTCCGATATTTGGAAAGTTGCATGTAGTTACTTGAAATAGTTCAGTTATTTCTTTGATGGCCCTGATATATCCTCTTACTAGTGTTTTGATGGATGTCAGCAAAGAGACTACCAAGGGTGCAGCCTGCACCAAACCCATCAGGGATGGTTCTTACGGATAGATCTGCAGAGAGAGTCGCATCTGCATCCTGTTGTTCTTGAATAGACTGGCTTGTGCTTTCATTTAGAGGTCCACTGTATCTTTTACCCATAATGCCTTGCGTTGCTCACTCTGAATATTTTACCGACTATGATTTTCTTTTGGTACATATGCGTGATTCATGACCTATCTAAGTGAATCTAACTGGCATTGCCTTTGTGTGCTGCTGCTGTGTGTGTCATTTTTATGAATATCACTCCTAATTAAAGTGAGAATTAAGTGGTTTTATTTTGAGTTGTATAAACGTCACCATCAAAAGGGAGTAAGTGGGCCAGCAGAGGATGGATGAAGTCGACTGCCTAAGATTAAATTGACTGGTTTTATTTTCGGTCTTCTTTCACCAGCGCCGCGCCCCCTTTTTCTTGTTTGCATGCTGATCTTCTAAGGATTATCGAGCTTCCTAGTCTCTGTGGCCGCCGTTGAAGTGTCCAACCAAGTTTATTCAACGATTCTTCAGTCGCATAGATGATAATGTCGCGTGGGAGGCTCTGTGCATCAGTTAAGAATGTCTCGTAACGATGCTCTTACGATATTCTTCACCGTTGGCTGTGAATAGGTTTGATGCTCCCACATTGACTTAGGGCCTCCACCCTCTGTCTTCCATTCCTCCTCTTGAACGGAGCTCGGGATGCACGGCGAATCCAACCCCCGTCTCTTTCTCCCATAAAAGGGAAGCCGCAAGCTTGGCTTTCGACGGGGCACTACCCTATCATGTGTAGCCTACCCCATATGAAGCAATCGTGTGGCCTCATCTCCTTGCTCGTGGGCGACTTGCCTCCGTCGAATTGGTTAGAAGCCAAATTGGCCCCCCCGATGGCCTTCAACACTTGCCAAGGGGATCGGCGTGAGCTGTGAAGGACGGACGTAGATGGCATCGGCTGGAGCATGGGGACCTAATTCCGAGCGGAGGGACGTACGTACGTCCCCGAGATAGAGCATGCCCTCTTGCTTTAGCGGCTATTATTTCGACGCGGGATGTCTGTTGATGAGGCAGCAAAAACCGGGAGCTCATGGCCAGAGAGGCTAACGGCCACAATCACCTCCTCCTCAACCCTTTTTAAAAATAATTTTCAAATAGACAAATATTTTAATTTTAAAAATACCACACCAATTTTTTTTTTTAAATATTAAATATGGTTTGAAGGATGGTATCCAGCCTTAAAAATGTTTACACGAAAATATATATATATAATTACGAAAGATTGAAACATAAAATTAATTATTTCTTTCATATTATGAAAATAGAGAAGATATTTGTGTGCATCATACAAGAAATGGATACTAGAAAAGTCATTCAAATCATAGTTTTAAAAATTGGACCGGGCCAGCTGGTTTGACCGGGAACCGGCCACTCACCCGGTCCGGTTCTCACAAAAAAATCCAATTATAATTTAAATGAGGTCAAATCCAATTGAACCGACCAGTTCTCACTCGAACCAATAAATCTAATTTAACTGATAAGAAAATTGGCCAACTTAATATTAAAAATAAAAATAAAAACATATTATAATATACTTATTTTATTTTACTATACTTATATTTATATTTTATGTCGAATTTGGGACTAATATTATAAATATATTAATGATTTTGATTATAAATTATAGTTAAATTATAATATTACATCAATTTATTGAAATATTATATTATTAATATTATTTATTAAACATGCGATTTAACCCATTGAACCCCCGATCCTACCCATGAACCTATGAACCCTTACCTTAACTGGTTCCTGACCCGGTCCGGTTTTAAAAATTATGATTCAAATAATAATACCTCTAAGTATGTGTTTCAAATTATAAAAGTATTTTTAAATATGTATTATCCTTTAATTAAATCTCGTTGCGTACACCACTTGCTCAAAATTTCCGGTTTCGCTTCGAGGAGCTGAGCTGGACGTTAAAATCGACAGCCTGTAAACCATCACAACGTGCGAATGAATCAGCTGTCTTTGTTTCCCTGATTCCCCCAGGTTCGAAACCAACGGCCCAGATATTTTTGGGTGTCCTCACGTTACACACATACATATATTTATATATATATATATCACGATGGACAAAGTAGCTTGGTTAATTATGCACCGAAAAATTAAATCAAATAATGAGAAGAACATATTTTTTTTAGACCATTTCTCATTTTTTAGGAAATTAAAATCTCAAATTTCCAAATTTATTACATAATAAATTCGTGGCGCAGTGGTATTTCATTTATGGTGATGGGGTGATATGGCAATGTAGCAGTCGTCAATATAAAGTTGCCTCCAAAATCTCGCCTCTGTCTTCCAGTTTTCTGTGTATCCATCGATTCCGCCTTCACTCACTCCGAAAGGGCTTGGAGTGAGCCGAAGTCGCCATCGACCGCCTCCCTGCGCCTGTCCTTCTGTCGGTGGCCGTGGCCGCTGTCGTTGTGACGGTGGTGTGGCTCCGTCATTAGCTTCTCCGATCCCGCCCGCGTTCGTTCCTCTGGGTAAGCGGTTTCGTCTGCTTCCGTCGTACCTCTCCCCCTTATGGGAGGATCTTGAGTTGATTTATCTTGGTGCGTGTTTCCTTTGAATTATGAGGGTCTCCGAGGACGTATTGCCTGGTTTTGATTTTTCCTGATTAGATCTGTTCGGGATTTGCGGCTGTCCCCATTGACCCGACCCTCAACCTGCTTCCTTGAAGTTTGCCGAGATAAGATAAGAGTCATAGTTGGTAAAGGGACGTGCATTTGTCTTTTTTGGATCGACGAGGATGCTTTTGAGTTAATCACATTGCAGATTTCCAGCGACAGAAGCCTCCCGGCTGGTTGTGTTTTGTCTGTGGTCGGTTTTTGATAATTCTTGGGGAAGAACTTCTTTCTTTGTTATGATCCTGACTTTTCTTGTGAGATGTCCGGCAGATTTGGCTTGGGTCCTTTACTGGTAAAAAAGNTGTTATGATCCTGACTTTTCTTGTGAGATGTCTGGCAGATTTGGCTTGGGTCCTTTATTGGTAAAAAGGAAAAACTATCAATTTGTTGGTTTAAATGGAGCTGGATGAATCGATTCCAAATCTGACAATATCTGCTTGACTTGACAAGAAGTTGCTTAATCTCCAGAATAAATTTGATCCATGGCCCCACGTTTTCTTCTGTCACCTGACTTTCATCAGGGGGAACTGTTTTGCTTTTCCCAATTTCTGTGTCCCAACACATTTCCTTCAGTCAAGTTCTTATCATCTAATTTAGAATGTGTTGCCACAGAGAACTTATAGTTCCATTTATATGCTATTAGTAATTTCAGTAGGTTCTTTCCCGGAACCTTTTGTTTCATATACCAGCCAGCCATAGATTTTGGTACTTCATCTGTTTCAAAGATATATTCCCTAGTTAATAACTTCTATGATTATTTGTATTCTTTCCACTCAAGAAGTCATCTTTTCAATCTCGTGTTGTGATAAGTTACCTAGCTCTATATATGTGAAGTGAGCTTCCTTTGTCAGAGCATTGTTTTCTACTCTAACATTCAGTTGTCATTTGTTTTGTCTATCCCTCTGTCTCTAGCTGCAGTATAAGGAGACTGAGATGGTTGTGCAGGAGTTTACCGTCGATTTGAATAAACCTCTTGTCTTCCAGGTAATTTGCATTGTCATGTTCTATGTCACATTCTGCTTTTATAGTTAACCTTTTTTTTTATAAATAATTTTGATCTCAAATGGGTTCAGTTCAGTAGTTCTTGAATGTTTGTAAGGAAAATCTATGCAGTGTGTTAATTGTGGCAACAAACTTAGTTCATCATTATACAACAATTTTCTCTCTTTTTGTCCAAAAGATAAATCTCTCTTCTTGTCCAAAAGATAAATCTCTCTTCTCTTGCAATTGCTATTGGTTCTGTTCAAGAAGGCATCAGTTACTTGTTTTTCTGATTAGATACCCATGGATCAAGCTACACCATTCAGAACTACACCATAAATGCTCAGCCACAATTACACTTGTAGTGTTTATGATAATACTTTATTATTAACC
Source organism: Sonneratia caseolaris (assembly GCA_900006705.1). Lineage (NCBI taxonomy): Eukaryota > Viridiplantae > Streptophyta > Magnoliopsida > Myrtales > Lythraceae > Sonneratia > Sonneratia caseolaris. Next base: position 426,955 of record CXYZ01010242.1, read on the forward strand.
TAACAATGTTTCAAATCCTGCACAGGTTGGCCATTTAGGTGAAGCTTATCAGGAATGGGTGCACCAACCCATTGTCAGCAAGGAAGGACCACGGTTTTTTAAGAGTGATTTCTGGGAGGTAGGGCATGTTCAACTTTCATTTATCCTCTTGGTCTTTCCAATATGTTCTTGTTTTCAAAGAAACAGGCGTGAAATGAGGATTAGAAATCCTCATTGTATTACGAAATGTATGGTGGCAAGTTTCAATTTCTCAATTTAAGTTGTATTATCATGTCAACTATACATCTGTAGGTTTACCACTAAGTGCATCTCCTATCTTGAACAGTTCTTGACTCGTACTGTGTGGTGGGCAATTCCTGTCATTTGGCTGCCGGTTGTATGTTGGAGCATCTCCATGTCAATAAGGATGGGTCATAGACCACCTCAGATAGCTTTGATGGTAGCTTGTGGGATCTTTGTTTGGACGTTGTTGGAATATACTTTGCATCGTTTCCTCTTCCACATCGAGACGAAGAGTTATTGGTATGATCTCTTACCTCTCTCTGCCTCTCTCACTCACACACACAGAGACTTGGCCAGCGCACAAGCACCTCAAACTCCACTCACAAACACAATAATATGCAGCACATCATTTATGATATCTTGTCCTAGCATCCTAGCACTTATAGTTCTATAATAAAGGCCAACCTTCGTTATCCATGTTTTTATGGATTCAGCCAAATCTTAAAAAACTCACCACGAAGTCAGTTTATAATGCACGTTTCATGTCCAAAAACCCAACCTGGTTCTGTGGCAGTATTATCCCTTGCAGATCTGATCTCTTTGAAATGCCAGAAAGACAGGATGATGGTCTAGTTAGACCAGGAGTGTGGTCTGATCCTGTCGAGCTTTGAAATTGAGTAATGTTGGCCAATTTGATTGTTGACATGCTTTAGGGGGAATACAATGCATTATCTTCTTCATGGCTGCCATCATAAGCACCCAATGGATGGCCTTCGGCTTGTTTTTCCACCAGCTGCAACTGCAATTCTATGCATCCCTGTAAGTATGGTTTTGTCTTGTTGCTACTTAGTTTAGACAAATTATTGTGTTGATACATTACATCCTTGTAATTTTTCTATTATATATACCTTATCAATGCCCTAATCTATATTGGGCTTTATCTGTACCTGGGTACATTATTTTACCTAATATGAAAAGTTGTTTATATTTGTGATGAGATGTTGGGTGAACTTTTATTTTCTTTTAAGTGAAACTCAGATATGCAAGTTCGTAGCCTTTCTAATTTCTCATCTGGAAGATAGCCATTAAAATATGGTGTAGGGATAGGGTTTTTTCCTTGAATGACTCCAGTCTGGAATGCCAGCTTGTCCGTGCATTTGTACTATTCAAAAATCAAAACATATATTAGTTTGTACTACAATATTCATTATCAGGTTTTGGTTGATGAAAATCATTGGTTAATAAAATAGATTGCTAATTCAAAGTTTAATCATTCAATCTACAGAATGATTCATCTTTTTTTCTTTGTTCTGACTCATTTGATGTACTTGTTTGACAGTTCTGGAACCTGGTTAAGCTCATTTCTACACCTTCGACAACGCCTGCATTATTTGGGGGAGGTCTGCTGGGTTATGTGATCTATGATGTCACCCATTATTACTTGCACCATGGTCAGCCCACCATCAAAATGCCCAAGCATCTCAAGGTAAGAACCATTTTGTATGCTGTTTGGTGTTTCTCAGGAAATTTTTAAACTTATCTACAATTATTCCTTTTATTGTATGTTTATATGCATAAAACAAATATACTAGGAAGAGAATTAATGGGAGGAAATGGTGAAACCAACAATGAATTATACTCAATTAATAGTTATGCTAGTCAAGTGATAGTTATGATACGAACAATGAATCCTGCTTCTACTGCCCCGATTCTTAAATCATTGAGGAAGTTGCATAAAGCACTCCATTAGTATCCCATCTCACTCTAGTACTTCAACATCAACCTCATCCCCCATCTTTTCTCTTGGCACTTTCCTCCCCTCCTCGGATCTATGTAATTTATCTAATGCTTTCATCCACTGGAGTTAGTTAAATAACATCTTTTTCAGCCTGGATTTTCCTCTTGATCCACCTTTATCACCCGAGGCTTGAGGGTTTACGACTTTTCTATAGAATAAATATTTTAGTTTTCCAGAGAGTGACAAATTCCAGAAATATGGATGATCCTCAGTTTCTTCTGGTGGGTTTTTACCTTTCCTGAATGCTAGTTATTGGCATAAGACCAGGTTTCAAATGGGAACCCATTAAGTTAGTAGGAAGGGTTTGAACAACTCTTATTGAAGTATAGCCACCCTGGACCCATCCTGGTGGTAACCCCTCAGTAGAAATTCTTTGTATGCTCTGTCATAGAAATACCAAATTTTCTGGTGGACTTGAAAGCCGATACTTCTGTTCCACCAGTAGAAAAGGATGCCATCATATGATATGACGAATCATTATCATTTTTTGGCTACATATTGAGCTGGGACTTGACAATGATTGACTTTGACGTCTTGCAGAAATATCACTTGAATCATCACTTCCGGGTCCAGAACAAGGGGTTTGGAATCACTTCAAATCTGTGGGACGGAGTGTTTGGGACTCTTCCTCCTGAGGCAAAACCCGGTGAGAAGAGTAGATAAATGTCGATCTCATCACATATCATGCCCAACTGTATCGGCCAAAGACCACAAGTATTCCCCTACAATCATTCCCCGTTAGGGCTTTTATGACATTCATGTACTATTTATTGTCTGTTAGGATTTTATGACATTCATGAAACTCCCGCATGTTGGTTTAAGCTATATATTGCGTCGGCCGTCTGCATCGGCGGTTTCTGTGTAAATGTGAGCAAGCCCCGGTTTCTGAACATTTATTTATTAATTTAGATTTGTCGTCATTTTATCATACACATTCCACGCAAGCTTTCGCAACTCCCATGCCTACGGGTTGGTTTGTGCTTTCTGATAGAATCCAGTTGGTGAAAAGCCGATTCCTAAGTCTAGAAATCATGTATATATGTATAATAGGATACCGTGACCTCCTCATCCGAGGTTCTGTGGTGCCATGCCCGGGGCCAGGGCCAAAATTGTTGGCCCTATTGTGAATGAGATTGTTAATGGTTCCCAGCTTAATTAATTATCGGCCTAACAGGATTGAGAACATTGCTATCACCTAATGATGAAGTGCGATCGATCGGATTAAGGCATAAGAGTAGGATATTTACTGAAATGATCTGACGAGAATATGATAAGACTAACTGTTGATCAGTATGGACTCCATACGAACGAGGGGAGAGGGGCCAAACGAAGTCGGACAGAGCTACAAGGATTAGAGAGTATTTCCTTCAATTAGTTCGAAACTACTATACTACCCTCTGTAACATCGAGAAACTGGAGTCGGCCTGCTCCCTTCCTGTAGTAGTACCATCCAAATGGACCATGAAAATCTAGGGCAAAGCGCTACAGTCGATCCCGATTTCAATTGGGTTAGTCTCGGATCGAAGGGGGTGGCGATGGTGAAGCCTCGCTGCAGGGGAGGTAGCCATGGTGATGCGCTTGAGAGCCCGGCCGATGGAGGAGCTGACCAGCGAGGGACTGGAGATCGCTGCTGCCTCCTGCAGCTGGTGATCCGCCGACAAGGTGGCGTGGATCGATGTGTTGTCGCTGCTGCATGGCCCAGGTGGGCTGGACCGCCAGATCGAAGAGCGTGGACAGGTCGTAGGTGGCGGGGACGGAGGAGGCCATCGGGAGATCGGCAATTGAGAGGGGCGGAGGGACCACCGGCTGCGGTACCGGTGGAGGCGGCGGTGGCTGTGGCAGCTCCAGGGTTGCGAGGTGGGCTTGCATGTAGGAGAGCTCCGTTTGCAGGCTCACAACCTGTTCGTTCCGGAATTCAGCGACGAAATCACAGAGAACAAAGTTAACCCAAATTTCTGTTGAATCATTGAATGTAAAAAAAGCGGCAAATTTACCATTTTTTTAAAAAGAATTAACAAAAAGCGAGTCCTAAATATTCTGGATGAGACAAATTCAGTAGTAATCTTGCGGTCGACACATCATGACAAGATTGCCCGTATGCTATGATTCGAATTTACACACGTGATCGGAAGAGATGCTATGCTGCAGGACTGATTTAGCCAAAAACAGAGAAGACATGAATGAAGGAATGGACGAACAAAATAAACCCAACTAAATGATCAAATCGGCAGGCAGCTAAAATCTCTTCCACATCAACTTTCGGAAATAATAAGAAACGGCTTGTTTTAATTTTAATTTTAATTTTTTTTAAAAAAAAATAAGAGCTTACACAGGGAGGAAGGCTCCGAGGGCAAGTTGGGGGCGCGAGAGAGATTCGACAATTAAGATGGAATATTAGGTTTCTTGATCCTCGTCTTCGGGCTTCAATGGCTCTGCGAGTGCGCTTGCTCGGACTCTGTGCTGGGGAACATGGAGTTTGTTTGCGAACGAAGAAAGGTTTTCATACATATACATATACATATATATATATATATAATAACAATTTCTCCGCGCGATGGCGATGGCGACGAAGATGAAGACGGAGATTGTTAATTTGTTAGCATTAATATTTACCGACAGTAAATTCCCCAAATGTTACTATAAAATATTATACANATTAATATTTACCGACAGTAAATTCCCCAAATATTACTATAAAATATTATATATATATGTATATGTGTGTGTATATTTTTCACAATATTTACAGGGAGAGGTTAAAAACCGTAGATAGAAAAATGTGAGTTGAGGTCGAAATGGTTTGCTTGCTTTCAGTAACGTAGAGTGCTCTAATAATTAATCGATTGCTTTTTGTTGAAGAGGATGTACACATGATAAGTAGATCGAGCTCAAATCGGAAGTACAATTTTCGGAAGTAGGGTTACGGTCGCTACATATATATATATATATTAACTGAAATTTATCCTGGTAATTTTTATCCGGAAAAAAAGAATATAAATAAAAAATCCTGTCAAATATTCTAAATATTAGGGTGGGTGTAAATTGAAAAAAAAAATTACTCTGCATCCACAATGGACATTTCCGTCAATTCCACCTACAATCTTACGAATGACGCAAACAGTGCAAGCATTCACGTCAGTCTCTCTCTCCTTCACTTATCGACAAAATGACAAGAACACCCCCCCAACAATTTTGCCTCCTCTGGGAATAGGCCAGCTATATTGGAATATAGCTAAATTCAAATTATATTTTTCGCCTTGTACGACACGATCGACTTCTATACTTAAAGAAACCAAGAGATGGGTACGGGAATTTTTTTTAAAAAAATCCTTTCTAATTAATAATTACTTATATTTAGGGGAAAAAATAAAAGAAATTAAAAAAAGGAGACTTTATTAGCATGCAGCCCGACCGCTTCCTTAATAGCTGCTAAAGACTTGCACCAAATCGAGACAATAAAAGGAAATAGTCAGTACTCCACGGGATTGTGCAGCCACCGCGGTGGCCGCCTAACCCACATCATCATATGATAATCAAGATGGCTTTCTAGATTTCAGTAAAGTAGAAGACTGCCCTCAAAACCACGCCCATACCCTAATTATTAACAGTTAAAGAAACATTTTTTTAAAAAAATAACTTAATTGATATTATCCGATCATATGANTAACAGTTAAAGAAACATTTTTTTAAAAAAATGACTCAATTGATATTATCCGATCATATAAAATTACGGAGGTTGTTAGTTCAATTTTCAATCATAAAAATTATAATATTTTTTTATCCCTTTTGATGTATAAGAATATGTTAGGATAATAATTATATTAAAAAAAAGGGTTAGCGAGAGTCAGCGCTTTTTTCTCACCCAATTTCTTCTTCTTTTTTTTACCTCTGAGAGTGTAAATCATTTGTTTACATGATTTTCTGACCCAAGATATTGTATGTCTCAATAGGCAACGAGACATTTACTGTCCTCCTTGAGATGAGAGCAGGGACATCTTCTTTAATGCTTTTGCGTTTGACTTATCGCTCCATACACAGAAAATCCTTCAACAGCACCGTGTGACGATCCAGAGGACTCGGGGGATTAGTACGGATTGATCGGAATATATATATATATGTTACTGGTCTATAGAGTGTGGTCAGTAGTCTAAGGATCGATGCATATGATCATGTGAGTAGGAATATATATATATATATATATATATATAAGCTATACTAGAGATCTCAAGGGTTTGTCGAGAGGTCTACCCTCGATTATATTGAAATATATATGTGATCACTTATAGGAAAAATTGAATATTATGTTGTAATCTAGTATATTTCCTCTTTAGGCAGGCGATCCCTCTTCCGTAATTCCAACATGAAAGCCGAGGGAAGGTAACACAGAGGAGTCATTCGTCCGACCGAAAGACCATTGAATCCGCAACTGGGCGCGTACCTGTTGCTGGAGGGCAAATATGTGGGCGACACAGCCGTAGACCGGGTCCCGGAGCCTGGCCTGGGCCTCGTAGCATATCGTCACCACCGCGTCGAGCCGCTTGTAGACGGGAATGTGGAGGAGGAGCTTGGACACGTTGCTGGCCCCGAAGACCTTGTGGACGGCCGCAAAGTGGGCCGCCCCTTGCTCGGAGTCGAAGTATGGGGCGAATATGCACCCGGGCACGCACTTCCTCCTCAGGAACTTGCATGCACCACATGGCCCGCCACTCCCTCCACTGCCGCTGCCGCTTACTCCTCCTCCACCGCCGCCGACTTTATTCGATCCACCGCTGGAGCTAGGGTTGGAGCTCATCTTTCCAGCTTCTTGAGAGCTCGCAGGGTTATGGAAGGACAGTGCTACTGGGAGCTACTGAGGGTTGTGGGCGACCATCACATGATTAGGGTCTGTGCCGGATTAACTGAAGAGAAGATGGAAGAGGACACAGAAAAATTGGATTTTAGGGTATGTTTGGCTTCCGTGTTTCTTCCCCTCATAAGGGAAATGTGATGTAGATCGAGATGAATTGAGAGGAAGGGTGGGATTTAAGACAGGTTGATATATATATATCGAGAGAGAGAGAGAGAGATTATGAAGAAAGTCATTAAAGCCAAGAATACGGCAAAGACTCACCCATCGAACTGCTTGCTCTGGCTGAGACAAACCTGCGACGAGTCTTATCAATTCTCAACTGCCTTTTCCTTCTTCGAATACAAATCTAAAATAATTCTCTGTATTCAAAGCCAATGCCTGCCCTAGGATCCCTGCACATCCTCCTTAATTTGATTTTAGTTGATAAACACTTCATAATCCTACTAATAAGTAAATTATCTCGTATTCATAATTGTTAGACAAGTCTGTTATGATCAATGTGCATATCATTTTTTTGTATATATAAATACAAAATTTCCTCTTCCGATTAATGATGGTGTGTCCGAGTCGAGTCATCAAAAAAGGAAGGTCTCCCCAATCTACCTCTGTACGATAGCATTCACTTGCTTTCAATTACTCGATAGGGAGAGAAAGGAGTACTCGCATTTTCCAGCAACAGTAGTAGAGGCAGCCAAGTTCCATCATGTATCCCCCTCAATTCACGGTCTTTTCCTATTAAGAGTAGTGGGCGTGTAATAGAATATAAGTGTAAGTGGGGATAAAATGGTACGGACAATTTCACAATAATAGTCGAATTTACAATCTTTTAATTGTTAGGACTGAGACGACGCTTCCGTGCCTAATCCCGCCTTCTCAATTTACAGCCTTTTGAAACTTAGAATTGCTTCTTTAGCTAGATCGGCTAACTGTTAGACTGGACCAAATGTCCGCATTTTGTGGCTCCGAGATGTAACCCTCTGTGCATAAATTACTTCCATGTACATTCATTTTTGAGTAATTAATGGATTAACACAGTACGACACTTATAGTGCCTCTCCGAGCATGCCCATCTCAAATTAATTCTTGATACAGAGTAGTCGAGCCGCGCGCTGTCAGAGAGTATATATGAGGAAACCGAATGACTTGGAATAGAGGCGGCATCCATCCATCCATCCATCCAGTATTAATTTCTTGTTATATTCCCCGACCCAAGTCGAGTCAAGGATACCTACCGCCTTGTGCGACGAACAGCATCGAACATGAACTTCTCCGAGCAATTCTCAGCACCCGAAATCGATAGAGTGCATGTTTCACTTGAAATTGAACAGTATTAACATCTAGTGATGTGCTCTTTTTTCCCCTCCCTCCCCCAAGCGTTATTACGTTATCTTTACTTTTATAATTTGCATTTTTTGTGATGATATATATATATATATATATATATTATCTTTGACCCCATTTTTGCATGGATCGTCAATAATATAGGTGAAGAAAAAAGAAAAAGGGTCGGTGTATCCCCCGTCCCGCTGTCCTAGAAGCATCTAAGTATATTTCTTCCTCGAGCTTTGTCCTTAACGGATCACGGAATTAAGACACACGGCCGACGATTGTACGTCGACCACGGTGTAACAATTCTCTGCAATCCAATCCGAGTCGTTATTCCAAGGTGCAAAACTGAATTGGAATGTAAGAAAGTTGCACAAACTAGCTAGTATCTCCAGCTAGCTATACATCATAGTATGAAGACCCCAGGGGTCATTGCTTGTTTCCCTGGCTTTCTTGTTGTCATCGACTTCTCAAGTTCATGGGGTACAGCGTGTAGTTTGCTGCATGAAGTTGATGTCAACAGGCCCGCGACCGCGTGCATGAAAATTGACTGAAAAGTTCGTCGGTGAATTTGCTGCGAAATTTTCAAGGAAGGGATATTCGGGATATCCAATTCCGTGCCGCATACAACTCTATTCTCGCCCAGTAGACTCCTGCCACGTGTCCTCCTGGGTCAATCCCAACTCCCAACCCACCCGAGCGAAGTGACCGACCGGCGAGGATCAGGTTCAACGTCACCGCCAGCGTGGGTCCCCGACGCCGTTCACCTACGGAGAAAAGCCAACGTCGCCCAGTCTCCTCTCCTCCCAGTCTCCAAAGATTTTTGGAAACAAAAAAAAAGGGGGAAAAGGGGAAAATGACATATAATTCATCCATTCATTTACTCATCAGACGTCATTTCATTTCACTTTCTCGTTTATTGATTATATTATAATGAATAAATAAAAGAAGGGAAGAAAAGGAGTCCGTAACAGTGACCGCGCGCGCCGTCCGGCTCCTGTCCCTTGCTTGTACTGTTAGTAGGAAGCAACGACGGGCTTTTGAGCCCCACCGGATCATCCACACGCTTCTGACGGAAAAGCTCCCGTTTTGAATTTATTTTTTGGTGACAGCCTTGCGTCCATCGCCGGGCAGTTCTCACCATCCTCTTGAACTCCTTCGAAAACTAGCGGTGGCTCGACATCTTCTTAATTAGGCTGATGTGCTCAATCTCCCGCTATAGATCTCATCAAGACGATGAAGTTATCGTGCAGGTTTGAAAGTTATTCGTAGATCGATTGAAACGAAAACATCATTGTCCGATCCGTGATGAGTGATATCAACAGATCATGAAATGCGGTGATCTGGTAATCTTGATTGGATCCCTTCTGCATCAAAATCCTTCTAATCCCGTCAAAACTAGCCTCATACTCTTTCAAATTTATGAAATAGAGTAAAAATATAAAGCAGCTATCTTATTTTTAAGTAAGTTTTTTTTCCTTTATTAGTATTAGAAATTTTCATTATAAAAATCTCTCGAGGGTTCTGGTCTCCACGAAAAAGTCCAACCTCAAGGAAGCGTAGCGTCAGCTTCACTTCTTGATTGAATGGTATACTGGCATTATTTGTCTTCAGAACCAACAAGAGCAAGCAACCCCACCAACGTGTCCGACTCCATAGATGCCGAAACATCTTCGCATAGAATAATCATTTTTATAGCAAGATCTTAACATCGTTGGAGGTGCAAGCAACAAGTTGCACCCCCGCACTAGAACAGCCCTTGGGATGGTCAAGGCCACCACTTGCAGCTCTACACATGCTTGTCTTCATTACTGGCGCTAGCTTCTCCCATGTCCCTTAGACCATCTTTTTCTTGTTTGATTTCCCAGTCGTCGTCCTTTTTCCTCCCACCAGTCTTTTCCTCAGACTTTTGGAAAAAGGAACAGGGCGGGCCCGCAGTTCTTCAGTTCACAGACGTGGAAATTTACCGTGCCGGAATTAATTTTCATCCGCTGATCTCATGTCCATACTCGATCAAATTCATCAGTAGGCACTACTAGAAACTCGCAATTTTTCGTCGTATATATCTGATGGAAATGGGAAGCTTCTCTCATGGAAATGAGACTATTCCGTCATATTTTGGAGAAAATTTATCTCTAATAAAGAGTTTTGATGGAAGTTTATTAAGTCTTATGAAAATTTGACGCAAATGGATCAGAGTCCCGAAAGACTTGTCTATTGGAATTTTCTAGGGGAATGTTGTCGGAGAATCTTTGTCGGAAATGTTACCGTCTAATATTGCTAACAAAAATCCATCGGATAATTACCAAGGCCGATTCTCTTGGTAATCTGTTGAAAATCGTTTCCAATTGATTACTGACGGAATTTTCTGATGAAAAATCTATTGGACATTATCTCATGGAATTCTCATGGAAAATGATTCCAACAGACATTACTAATAGAATTCTGACAGAAAAGATTGGGCCAGGGACAAAAAAAATTCCATGGCTTGCTTCTGCATTGCTACGTTCATTCTTACTAAAATGTATAAATTGTAAGAATCAAATACAATATTCATTATAAAAGTTATGTCACATTATCATATAAATTTACAATCAAAAGTACATACCTGTAAAGTTGTAATCACATATATGTACATAGAACGTTATGCCCAAAAGTTCTAAATACATACCAATACACCGTTTTCCTATTCTTCAAAAATTGTCCAAAGTGCTCATGTCAACTGTCGTAAATAGGATACAGAGATAATTACCAACCTTTCCCATCCCTTCCATTTTGTCCATCGGTCGACCTTCTAGCATTCCTTAACTATCTTGAATACATAAACATGGTTTGTGAATTGTCGAACAGAGGGATATATGGACCCGTAGCACAATAGAGAAGACAAGTTAACTTAGCCGACACAATAGAAAAGATAGCAAATGCAGCTAACACAACTCAACTCAACAAAACACAGCCCAACCTAACAAAGCAAAACAACATACAATAAAAGCAACCTAGTACTCGCAGCACAACGGAGAAGACAGGTCGATAAAACCAACAAAACAGATAAAACAACAACAAACAGAATACCAACGAACACTTTCTATTGCAACTCCACCGCAAATAATTATGTCAACAATTTATGTCATATTTTCCAATAAGACTTTCCATCAGACGCGAACCGATGAAAAGTATCCATAAAAAATCAGGAATTTCTGGTGGTGAGAGTGCACAAGCAATGACCATCAGTTTCTTCATGCTCACCAGTAGGACAGCAAAGGCCCAAAAGACAGCCACGAGTCTCAGTAAATTTTCTCTTTAATTTGCACCACCTTGAAGGGAAGATATTAAATTCTACTCATTCAAATATGGTATGGGAAGAATTTTTAAATAATAATTTTTTTATTAATAAGATTTGAATATAAAATTTTTTATAAAAAATCTGCTATTATAATTTATGCGGGATAGGGACCCACCGATTCTATCCCCCCCACCACTCTAACTCGTGCGGTCAACAACTGGAGTTCTCATTTGGGTTACCTACGGAATATCTACTATATTAATTCATGTCTACAGAAGAAAAAAAAATTAACAAGTGATTTAAAAATGAAAAGTTGCTACATAAAAGACTCGGATCAAAGTTGCTGTTCAAGTACAACTAATTAGTGAAGAGACTTTCACAAGAAAAGAAAGGAATAATAAAAGAGTCCATATAATGTGTTTGTATATATATATATATTATATATATATATGTGTGTGTGTGTGTGTGTGTGTGTGTTTGTGCGCAAGTTGACCCAAAAAAAAAAGTGGGGGTGGATTTACGTTAATTCTAAGAAAATGGCTTCGAAGCTACTCCGGTCAAACGAGCTAGCTGCAGCTCCCAATCCACACTGTAGCGTATTTACTACAAAACGATGGCCGAGTTGAGCGACCCGATGTTACGAATTTTACGATTGTGGGAAATGGCGAGTTCCCTTTACCGCCTTGCCCTTAGGCTGAAACAGTCAGCCCAAAATCGACCAGCTTCTAGCCGAAAGGGCCCGTTGGGCTCCCAATATCGACCGACCATGGCCACTGTCGCAGCGGAGGGAGGAAGTTAGAAACCGATGCGTTAATATGGGTGGTACCGTGCATGGAATTTGTGGAGCTGAAGATAACCTGCTGATGTACGGTTACTGTGTCGCTATACACAAGTAAGCATATACGTCTTAACAATTGAAAAGAACGGCCACAAAAAAGGGTAAAACTCATCGAGAAGCAAATTACTCTCAACATGTGCTCTTCCGCCTCCTCCCTCCTCCTCCTCCTCCACACTCTGTTTTCTCATAAGCCAGCAAATGAGCATATATCCGGATTGCTTCTCTCCCGATCCTAGTCCCATTCCTCTTTGAGCATCCTCGAAACTCCAATGCATCACGATGAACAGCAACGGGCCTTCCTCACTCAAGGCCGCAAGATGTACGACACGGTCATGAGAGAAGCCCGCGGACCTGAGAGTTCAGGGTACAGCGCCTGCTAGCTGAAGACCGACGGGAGCCTATTCGCCATCTCCTCCTTCCACCTCTGCAAATTCTCCTTCACTAGAAATAGAGCATTACCATTTGGTAACAGAGGCACGTCCTGGCATCTGATGGCGATGGAAACATGGGCTCAGCTTCGCATGAGCTTAGGAGGCTGGAAAGCTAATTACTTTGGTATGTGAACGAGAGAGTAGACTAGGTGGTGTGGACCTTCGTCACTAGGTAAATGGCTCTATCTGGCCCGTGAGGGGTTGGAAGAGCTGCAGGACACATTCCTCCGCGTTTTTCTTGGTTCCTTCCATGTTGATCGAGAATATTGGTCAGTTTGCATATGAATTGTGATTACCTCTCAATGGGGGTAAGATTCATTTAATATTTCACTAATGTGAATCCACCATGGCACCTCTTTTATGTTTATCCAAGAGCGATCTAATTGCAGCCAACCCCGCTTGGCAGCTGTGCCTTCCTGTCGTGGTTGTCCTGGGTTTCGATATGTGGGCCCGACTTGTCACCTTCTCTCTGCCTACTGTGGCCACCACTCACCCTCCCTAACTCTTCCCTGCTCTTCAAAAAAAAAAAAGAAACCCTAATATCCACGAGACTCATCTTCACTCCACCGACGACTGTGGCCCTTTCCATCTAGCAGTAGCAGCCACCCTTGACTCCTGCACTCCCCAAGACCTGAACGCCATGTGCCACCCCACCTGCAGTTTCTCCTCCACCGCTCCCTTCTTCATCTCCCCTCCCCAGACACCCTGCACCGCGATTATCACCGCGCCATCGAATATCACTCCTGCCGCCATCATCATTCCCTGAATTCTAAGCTCTGCCGGCATATCTATCTCGTCCCGTGTTAAGTCTGCTGGTTTTTGAGGAATCCGACTCTTTGTCATTTTTTAAATGCATGGCTACAGTGGAGAGCTACAGCGCGTGCCTCAGAGGAACGGCCCTCCAGTTCCCGTCTCCGAAGAGGGGCGACAGCTACACAAGGTTCTCTATGCATTTTTCCCCCTTTCCCCTTCAATTTTATAGTATTGTATTATGAGTATTTTAGGATCTTAGTATGTGATGATGTTAGATTGGAATTAATCGTCTCTTAACTCTTCTTTTGAGGAAGGCAGTCAAGTTCGCTTTATCTATGCCATCGTTATTCCCTTTGCAATTTTGCACTGTCTGATGGATATATCACAAGGAGTTTAGATGTACTTAGAATGGGATCTTACAGAAGCAACGAATGCTCGTGCTGCCATTTTATACAATATTCTACGTATTTACATATATATGAAGTTTGAGAACAAATTACCTGGAAGAAACCTGAAATTGGACTGCCCATCGGTATTTCTGAAATGAAGTTGCAAATTTTCTTAGATCTAATCCATTATAGGCTGTAAGGTACAGGGAATGAAACTGGCTGTGCCGAGAATGAGATTGGCCCAAACTGTGACCCTGATTCAGATTTTCCTTGCTTCAGTTTGCAAGATTAGATTTGGGTGGAAGACATCCTGTTCTGATCAGAAGGTCTTGCCCCTAAATGAATTAAGGTGTGATTTAGGTGAGGTTTAAGAGGCATTTTGTTTCAAAAACTTCTGCAGGATATTTTGCATATCAAGACTCTGAATTCTAAGCTAACTAACATGAGGTAGACAATAGTTAAAAATGTCCTTGCCCTCACATAGGACAACTTGTATCCTATACTTCTCATCTCCTGTGATGGCAGGGTTATCTAATTTTTTTTTACAACATATAGTAGATATTCTGTTGCTTTATGACAAGATTTTCTCCAGCTACTTACCATTTTCCGATTTTGAAATACAACTAGCTTAAGTTTATCTGGTGATTGGTCAACCAGTGCCTTCATTGAAAATTTTTTCTTATTCTGTTGTATCTAAATGCTTTCATAAAAAATTCTTGCTGATCAATTCTAGCTTGTTTAGCTCATGACATTTATGTTATCTTTCTGCCAGGAGGAATGCCAAATGGAGATCTCCTCAAGCAGCTGTAATACCTAATTTTCATCTTCCTATGCGAAGTTATGAAGTTAAAAACAGGTATGTTATGGCAAAACTATGCAACCTTGTCTTACATTGCTGGCAAAATCTTTGCTTCAGGTCAAGTTTTGATTATTATAGAGATCAATAATCTATTTAGCATATACTTCTTTGTATATCATTACTTGACAATACCATGCAAAGCAATATGTTGAATTTAGAAGCAGTTGTTGAATCTCTTAAACATCAATAAGGGAAAGAGTAAATTCGCGCATACAAGCCAAAGATCTAAAGGTCTCACCCCAGGAACCTACAAAGGATAAACCGCTTTCGGTGGAAACTAGATCCTCGAAGCCTTTTCTTTTTCTTTTTCACTTTCTTTCCACCCACAATACAAGATTGAAACTGACCTTTGACATGCCGCACCTCTGAGAACTCAATATGAAAGCTCTTGGTCTTGATAATTTCTAATTTTGTTGCTAATCTCTGTAGGACTTCAGTGGAGGACATTAAGTCTCTCAGGCTGATAACTGCCATAAAAACTCCATACCTACCTGATGGTAGGTTTGACCTTGAAGCATATGATGACTTGGTAAACATGCAGATCGTACAGGGTGCAGAAGGTGTAATTGTTGGTGGGACTACTGGTGAGGGGCAGCTGATGAGCTGGGATGAGCACATTATGCTAATTGGCCACACAGTGAATTGCTTCGGTGCATCAATCAAGGTAATTGGAAACACTGGAAGCAACTCCACAAGGGAAGCAATTCACGCCTCTGAACAGGGGTTTGCTGTTGGAATGCATGCGGCTCTTCAGATCAATCCTTACTATGGGAAAACTTCAATGGAGGGTTTGATTCAGCACTTCAACAGTGTCCTCTCAATGGGCCCTACAATCGTCTACAATGTACCTTCAAGGACAGGGCAAGATATCCCTCCTGAGGTTATTCACACCTTGTCAGCAAAGAGTAATTTTGCAGGGGTAAAGGAGTGTACTGGTAACGACCGTATCAAGCGGTACACAGGCAAGGGAATTGTGGTTTGGAGTGGAAATGATGATGAGTGTCATGACTCAAGGTGGAGCTATGGGGCTACGGGGGTCATATCCGTCACTAGCAACCTTGTCCCAGGTTTGATGCGAGAGTTGATGTTTGGTGGGAAATATCCTTCCCTAAACTCAAAGCTTATGCCCCTGATTAAGTGGCTCTTCCATGAGCCAAACCCGATTGGGTTAAACACTGCCCTTGCTCAGCTGGGAGTGGTGAGGCCAGTCTTCCGGCTTCCTTACGTGCCGCTGCCTCTTGCGAAGAGGACTGAGTTTGTAAATTTGGTGAAGGAGATTGGAAGGGAGTATTTTGTGGGAGATAAGGATGTCCAGGTACTTGATGATGATGACTTTGTATTGGTTGGTAGATACTAGTCCCTGTGTTTTCTCAGTAAAATTCATCCTCATCTCTGATGTGCTTGTTCTAGTCTTGTCCTTGAACACAATAATAAGTTGGGCTCTTATCAGTTATCTCTTTCCTGTGGACAAAGGTGTCTTGCAGCAGTGATAAACTTGCCTCTTCATTTGCATCTATTTGCCCAAAACATTCTGTTACACTTTAGTGACATGCTTATGGGTAGAAGGTATGAGATGATTTGCAGAAGAGCTTTTAGAGTCTGCATTTCCCGAAACTCTCAAATTGACTTGAACATCTATTCAATGAGAAAAACATAAGATGCACAAATTGACTGAGGGGAGTTGCTCTTAGAAACATACTTCACGTGCATAATTTCTGTCACCTGGAATCTAGATGGAGCCCGTTTGAAAGTAACAGTTTGAATCCAAGGTTTTCATGGTTCAAGATCAAGTGGGAGGCCGAGGTTAATGCAATGGAACAGCAGAACATGTTATTTCACAGTACTTGGCTCGACTATATTACAAATCCACTCGAAGCTTCTTTGGTAATGCCCTCTTCAGTTTTCAGGAATTACCTGTAAACTGGCTACTTTCATATGAATTATGAAGCGCATCCTCTGGTGTAGCTGATGCTGCTGATGCTTTCCTCTATAAAGCAATTGCCTTATTCTCGTCAACTGCGCAGCTGGTGGTGTTGGAGGCTTATCCTCATGTCAACATTTTTAGTCAATTGGTCCCCCCGCCTTCGCTGTTGAAGCAATTTCCATCCGTTTAGAAAGGAAGTCACGAGTCATGCATATTCGACGATATGAAATATCAAAATGGTGCTCATCGGAAAGTTTCCGATCTTTGAAGTACTTGCCTATAAGTACAACTTTCAAAAAACAACGGACAGATTGGATGATTACTTCCAGTCACAGCAAGAATCGCGGGAGAAGCGTCTTGCCAGCTCCCGCGAATCCAAAGGGTTCGATCCCGCCATTTTCTTTCAGGTCTCACAGTGGCGGGGTCCATGCTTGCTATCAACGCGCGTCCTCTCTGAATTGCTGCTGCTCCAGTTCACCAACCTAACCTTAATGGGTTTCCGTTTCTTGCCGCGACGAAGAACAAGTAAAGCAGAAGATACTCAGTGATGCTCTCTGCCGTAGGAGGAGGGAGAGCCCAAGCTTTCATGGAGAGAGAAGACCGAATATTCAATGCGTTTCAGTTTGTCAGAGTAACCGATCATCTCGCGTTTTTTCTGCATTGAGTCTTAATCGTTTCTCTATTCGGATCGAGGCGTTACTTTGATATTATCATCCTTAATCTGCTGCAGTTTGACTGTATTTGTGAGGAGTTGGACTCCTGCTCGGGGACAGTCAGATCAGATCGGTTTAATCTTGGCAGAAATGGTGCATTGCCTCCTGTTAGTTTCGGTTTTAGTCATGATTCTCCGTCGATGAGGACAGAGGATGGGTTTTACTGCGGGAATCGTCAAGGGGACAAGCTTCAGGATGGCAGTGATGTTTGGATGGAGTTACGTGATGAGATATCGCAGGACTAAGCGCATCGCTAAAGGTGAATTTGACGAAGAATATTCTGATTGATTTGATTTCTTACTGAACCATCAAGTATCATGTGTTTTATTTGCATCAGAATCGGTGAGAAAGAGAATCCAAGCATGCTTCTATGTTGATGAGTTCGCTGGTTTTGAATTTATGTTATCTCAGAATATCCATAGACATTCCAAATATGAAGACTGTCAGTCTATCCTGACTGATAAGTGTCTTGAACTATGACTGTCTCGAAAACAAGGCGCTTCTACAATCTTGATCTGATTTTGGGCATTCCAACTCCAGAGCATCGGACTGATGCTTGTGGTGCTCAGTGGACAACGTTCATGTATAATGCATACCAATTGTTTTTGAACAAGCCATCAATTTGCTTCATGAAGTGATGATCTGAGCTCTTTAAGATTTTTAATATGGAGAAAATTCATCATTTTGATCAATGAGTTATGGTGCCTCCTCATTTTTATCGAAGCCTCTCTTTGTTTCACTGGAATTGTTTTCTTCCACCCCTCAAGTCCCCCATACATAAAATGCTTTTCCGGTTTTACATTTTGCCAGACTTTGAAAAATGGAAAACTTGCCTGTGCTCCATTGTTTGTTTTCCGTATGCGGCAGGGAACAATTTGATAATGAATGCCATGTGTTTCACTTGTGAAGAATACTAATATATGTATATATATGCTACTAATTGCAACAGAAAATAAAACCATTTTAATTTAAAGCGCCAATTATTGACTTATATTGGTTTATGGTTATGCCGTTTGCATTATATCTTCTTCTCTTTGCAGGCTGCAGCTATAGGATAATTAGCGTCACTTACCAGAGATGATGCGAGGAAAATTTGCAGCAATAACATTCCCGAGTGGATACCCTTCCCCATATTTGAACAGTTGGGGCTTTATCTTTTGGCTTTTTTTATCTGTATTTAGACTGCAAAATGACCAGCACGTTTATTTTAACCTTGTCATTCTCTTCTCTGATGTTGAATAGTCATCTATATTTGGTACAATTAGGACTTGAAAAGGTAGTATATACGTATTACGACGCTGGGCGGATACCAAAAGATTGCCTTTTCAATTTTAATAAGACCTGGAAGCAAAATTCTAGGTGTTTCTTGAATGGTAGATCTTCAGATGTCTTATTCCCCTGCTCAGTCAAATCTTCAGCGAGTAAACTATATTTTCATCTCTAGGATTTAGGAAAATATGCTTGTCTGAAGTAGCAAATATGAGACCTATCAAAAAGTGAAGAAGAAGAAGAAGAAGAAGTAGCAAATATGAGACCTATCAAAAAGTGAAGAAGAAGAAGAAGAAGTAGCAAAAATGAGAGACAGCTGCTTCAATGAATATCGTCAGCAGAGGAACTTATTACAATATCATTTGTATGGTCATTTATCAACTAGGCTATTGCTTGCTCTATTTAACAATGATTTCCCCTTTTCATGATAACAGCTGAAATGGATGAACAAGCAACTGAACAAACTGTGGCCATTTATTTCTCTTTGTACCTTTTTTTGGGTGAAATTTCTCTTTGTACTGTGCATATAGACGATACCTGGTTATCATAAATCCGCTTAGCTAAGAGAGATCAAGTGGGTAGTTGGGCGGGGATAAAGAGAAGAGGGATTTCGGTTGGTCAATTGAGGAGAGAGCAAACTTCGAGTTTGTTACTACCTTGGGTTTGAATTGATAATAATTCTATATTTTAGGATGGATCAGCATAACTAGGGTGTGTAAGTAGGAAGTTAGATGAATGACTAGACCCTTTATCTTTCAAATATTGATATTTTGTGATAACGTAGGCAAGTTTTTCCACTTGGTAGACACTTTTTACGTCAGTGAATGTGGAAGATCTGTTCATAAAAAATAAAGAGGAAAAAAAACGTCGCAGATCCAACAAAGTTTAGAACTCTTGTTTTGCCAGATTATCACAAAATAATATTTGAAACTTTTTTATTCAATGATGTTTTGGATGGATTGATTACATGTTGAATATGTTTTGCAATAATACAGGTAATCACCCAACTGCCTCTATCAGTTTCATGCTTTGCTGACATCTTCAGTTCTTAAAAGAAAACCATTGTAATTACCCCCAGGCTACAACAGTTATAATAAGAGGATCTGTTGAACCATTATTGGAAGAATACCGACCGTCAGGAATTACTTCTTTGAAGTCAAACAAGTTGTCACTCGGGTCTGTGGCACCGAAAATTGAAGGTCTGAATCCATAGATGGTATTTCATCCTCTTTCTCCCTGCAATTTTTTCTTCCAGGAATTGCTGCTTTTTTGGCTTCTTTCTTCACAGAGTGAATTGTTACTGGCTGGTCTAATCACTTTTAGAAAATGAGCTCAGCAGCCCCTGCACCAATTATCAGTTTCTCCCTTGGTTTATGAAGCATCCATTCTGTAACTTTACGGAAAACCAAAAAAAATGCTTTTCACTTTTATGCTATCTTTTTGGGAGAAAAAAAATGCTCTGTATGTTCAATTAAAATCTAGAAGCACTTCAAGATTTAGTGAACCATTTGTTGCTGAATAAATCAGCATGTATCTCCCTTATTGAGCATTATTTCTTGTAATCCCTTTTAAATTTTCGTCATTTTCTTCCCCAAACTTATTGCTTTCTCTTTCATCTTTTAACACCCAGGAATTCGTGTTCAAAGTCATGCAAAAGGTCAAGTATTGATGGATATTGACCTCTGGTGGGGAGGCAACCCGAACATTATATTAGGAGTTCAAGCTGCACTTGTTGCTTCCCTGCCAATTCAGGTGAGTGTTGTGGCTTAATTTTACAGTTTGCTATGAAGCCTATTTAGAGAGAGGTGTCAACTTGACAATTGCTGAATTGAGAGTTGGTTTCATGCTAGAGTTGAAAGATCACCAAGTTTTTACAGTTGTTCGTGTTGCCTTCCAACTTGCTGAAGAGATCCCTTGCATTTCTGCTGTTGTTGTGTCGTTGCTTTCTGAGGTAATATTCGTATAAGGTACCAGATTGATTCTTTGGCTACTGTAAGTATTGGCAAATTCGCACTTGCACTTTATCAGCAAAAGCCATTGATTGATTATAATCTGGAGGCGGTCGGTGGCAGCCTAACTGCCATTCCTGGTCTTTCTGGCATGTATTTGCATCGAATACAGCCATTCCGGATTAAGGGGTTGGTGCATCAAATGTATCTGCATTGCGTTCTCGAATGATCAGTTTGGATCGACCTTGTTTATTTATGATAATGATGCAGTGAACTAGAACTCACAGTGACTGTTGTAAGAGCAAACGATTTGAAGAAAATGGAAATGCTAGGGAAATCGGATCCATATGTGGTCCTGTGCATACGATGAATATTCAAGGTGAAAACAAAGGTTATAGAGAACAACCTGAATCCAGTCTGGGATCAAACGTGCAATCTGATTGCAGAAGACAAGGAAACGGAGTCGATAATAATTGCGGTGTCTTTCATTAGTTGCTCTCATGCTCTTCTTTTATGTTTAGCTCTAGTCCTTGGCCTCAAATGTTACTTTAGTCAGCCATATACAAACTGATTAATGTACAGCGGACAGGTTTTCGTTAAGGATATTGGAGCAAGACAAGAAGTTGGGAATGACCAATTTACCCCTGAATGATCTCGAGGATGAGAGTTCAATATTAGGCTGCTTCCATCGCTTGACATGATGAAAATGAAAGATAAGAAAGACCGTGGAACTGTTACACTCAAGGTCCGACCTTTTCTTTTTCTTTTTTTTTTCCCGAGAATTATTCATCCTAATTTTCGTTGGAGCATCGATATTTGTTCTTGATGTGTTTAGCAAGTCATTCAAGTCCAAGATCTCTCGTTGATCTCACAACTTAAATCAACCATGATTGAACTGGGTCGCTTTCTCTCTATGTGGTAGTTTGCAGGGCTAATATGCTGGTTTGTTTCTTTGAATCTCTAGGTTCTGTATCATCAATTCAACAAGGACGAGCAATTAGCTGCTCTAGGAGAAGAGAAGAGGATCCTGCAAGAGAGGAAGAAGCTGAAGGAAGCGGGAGTCATGGTAAGGACGGCGGATGCGGTTGATGGGGCTGCAACTCTTGTTGGTTGCAGCGTGGGAATGGAAGGCACCGCACTGGAGTAGGTGCAGGCGCCGGGCCTGTCAGAGGTAGCGTTGGCACGGGTGTTGGGTTCGTGGGGAGCGGACTGGGAGCCGCTGTCGGGAGTGGCCGGAGCAAGGCCGGGAAGTTCATGGGGCGGGCAATCACGGGGCACTCGTGGAGGAAGAGTGGGACCTCGACCCCCCGGTGAAAGGTGAGAATGGGGGATCGAGATCTCATCTGCAGTGATCAGCGCTAATGCTTGGTTTTTTTTGTCGGGGGAGAAGATTTTCAGGTAAATCTACTAACTGGATCATCTTGCCCGACCCTGCGTACATCACTAGCTTTTCATTTTGGAACATCATCTTTTGGCACGATGTGATACTATTTCTGCATATTATATTAAATGGTGCATTTGGACAAAACAAATACTTAAAAAAGTGGCGCTAAAAAGTTGACCAAGATCAGTCATTCCCTTATTTGAGCAGCAACACATTCAAGTGACCCTTTCAATCTTAAAAAAAAAAAGTTTTAAGGCCGTAGCCAATTAATTAAGTAATCACGAGGCACGCTTTTTTGGAGATCACAATGGCATTGGAAATGCCGATCAACTGTGTAATGTCAATTTTCCAACCCTGGGAATGTTAATTAGTTTATACGCTTATGGGTCAGCCACTGCCCGACAAGCGTGGTTTAGACTTTCCATGTCAACTTTTGGGATTATAGAGATAAGGGATAGACGACACAGAGGGAGAGAGAGAGAGAGAGGACTGGGTGGCACTCACGTGACCTAATTTGCGGTCCCCGAGACTCTGACAACTGACATCTTTCTTTTTCTTTTCTTTTTTCCTTTTTCCTTTTTCCTTTTAGGTCAGCGGTGAAGCTCATTTTTACATCTGAAAAAGGAAAACCAGTTTCCTCGAAAGATCTTAAATGAGTCTGATTGCTATATATATATATATATATAAACACATCCCTCGTAAGATCATTGGAATTTATAATAATTATGATGTTTATTTAAATTAATAATATATATATTTAAATTAAAATTTGATTGATTTATCCTCACGGTAAATGATGAGGTATGGATAACTCCCAGTCATGGATCATCATTGATGCGTTTCCCTTTTGGTAGAAAAAACTCATCATTATACATTCATTGCCTCTACCATTTAATCCCCTTTTCATTTTTGGTTTCCTAATTTATTATTTATGGGTTTGAGTTAGCTCATCCCATTTTGGTAGAATTATTTTAATATAATTTTTTATTTATAAAACTTAAAATTATACCATTCTTTTTATATTGGTAGTGTGAGACGTTATAATAATCGATTAATTTACTGGATAATGTATTATATAGCCCGAAGTCTGTAAATTAAATTTCAGATAGTAACACTCAAGAGTTTTGAACCCTAAATCTAGTATACTGCATGTTATTAGCATATAAGTGGATTATCATCTTTGAGCGTGCTTGAAATCATATTTTATTTAAAAGTAATATATATCAAAGTATTTCAACTTTGTTCGGAATGAAGTTGGTGGGGGAGAGGGGAGAAGAAAAATTACGTGAATGCCTCTCTTAAGATACTTAACAGCCACTTGTAATATATATAAATTTTTCGTTCTAAATAAAACACTTCTAATAGGTAAATAATTGTTATTTTGACTAAGCATTACACTTTTATAAAAGAAATTATCACATCGGTCAATTCAAATAATTTCTTATAAATTAATAAAAATTATAATTAATAGACTAATTTAATTTGTTTCGAAAATAATTATAGCATGTTGGAATTCTTGAGTGTAAGCAGGGAAAAATTATGATTTTTTGGCAGACAAAAAGATTAAATTTCTTGTTTTTTTGGTGGTGAATAGATGATGGATGATTTTTTTTCTTTTATGAATTACTGACTTAGAAGTTCGAATATATCTTCTGACAATGCTGCCGTGGCATACATAAATGAAAATTATAATTAAAAAAACGTTTTTTTGGACTTTTTTCTCCTATTTTGTCGGTTTTCCTTGGATTTAGTGATTTGGAATTTTATTTTATTTTATTTTTTCTGTCTGGGCTGAAGGTTCATTTTTTCCTGAATGTTGAAACCTTCACTTTTCAGACTCCGTTGACAAGGCTCGAGGGTTAGGTTTGGACTCACGGTGGAGTCAAACCGTAACACTAACGTTGACGGCACGGGGACTGGAATGTCACGGACAGATGACGTCATCTTGGCGGGCAACCAGGACGGATGCAAATTGTTGAGACGGCCATCGGAAAAAACAAATGAGCCAAGCCGAGCCAAACCAATCGGGTTGAAGTGCAAATCCACGCGCCGTCAAGAGATTCGCCAGATGGGCCAGGGAGTCTCACGTGATGTCCCTCTGCTGCGGGGCCCACGCAGAACGCAAAGCTGTTCGTTTTTTTTTTTTAAACTTTGGATTCCGAAATCGGTTCACGAGTCAACGCCAATAACCACACTGCCATCAGCTCCCACCAACCAAGCATTAACACGTACCCGCTCTTCTCTCCCCACCTCATTTATTTCCCCCTTTTTTAAAATCCTCCACACTCGAAAAATGAAATAAAACCCACATGCATATACATACATATATTCTTTTTAAATATATTTTTTAATTTATTTCTCTTTTGCCCACGAATTTATATTTTCTTTCTTTTTTTTATTTCTATAATTTATATATCGAAAAGACTGTTTTGAGTAGCTAGCAAGTAGGGATACGCCTTACTATCTTGATCAAGACGTATGGCTTTAAAATTTTCTTAAATCTTGATGCGATGACGTGACTAACACATGTTAATTTAATGAAAAATAAAAAAATATAATAATTTATAGATTTTATTAAATCTAGAGGCCACTTGCATGATTTTACAAATAGGTCAGGTCAGTCGCACGTAGTCTATCTTCAATTAGATCAATTGATATTTTAATAAATAGAAAAGAAAATAAATTAAAATATTATCACCCCATTATGATAAAATTATCAAAAATATAAATATAAATTTCTTATCATTTGGGAGATTTGATATGCCTCTTTTTTACGGTAAGTATTAAATATTATTATGAAGTGAATAAAAATGATGACATTAACTTGAATTTTGAAATAAAACTATATAAATTATGTATTTTTTTGAAATTATATAGATTTTTTTTTCTTAATTTGTTCGTTATCTCCGGTTAGTTATAGTTTGTTTGACTTAACGCTCAATGAAAAAGGACAGGATCCATTTTGTGTTAATTCTCTGGGCAAATTATCAATGGAAAAGAGAGGATAAAATTAATTTTTTTAAATAATAATAATAATAATATTTTTGCTGATCTGGTCGGTTTTATTTTATTTTATTTTTACTAATGTTTGCGACAAAGAAAAATATCTAAAAATAAATATCACAAAATAGGGAAAAGAAAAAGGAATTTCAAAATCCACAGAATAACTACGCGATGAAGCAGATCAGAAGGACCGCAGCGAATGGTCCAATTTCCTCTCTCACTCATTCACTCTGCTCTCTGCTCCGTTCTATCTCTCTCTCTCTCTTCTTCCTCTGCTTGTCTCTCTGTTACTGATGCTCCCCTCTCACCTCAACCACTGACCTCCACCTGTCTGCCATGCCGTCCAGCCCTCTCGACCCAACTCCGGTGGCGACGGCTGACGAGCCTCTCCGCCCACATGTCCTTCACCATCGCCACCGCGGGAAGCCCAGCCTCCTCCCTCCCCTCCTCGGCGCCTCACTTACCTTCCTCTTCCTCATCCTATTCGTCATCCTGTGCGTCTTCCTATACCGAAAGCTCTCTCGCAGCCGCACTGCCCCGGCGAACGATTCCAAGTCCCCCAACCACCAGCACCAGCACTCACATCTCCGGAGGTTCTCCTATTCCCTCCTGCGCCGCGCAACTGGCTCCTTCTCCCCCGCTACCCTGCTTGGCCATGGAGGCTTCGGGTCCGTCCACAAAGCCACCCTCCCCTGCCACCCTTCTCCTCTAGCTGTGAAGGTCATGGACCCCACCCGCTCCCCTCTGCAACAGGGCGAGCGCGAGTTCCACAACGAGATCTCACTCGCCCACCTCACTCTCAACTCCCCCCACCTCCTCTCCCTCCTCGGCTTCTCCACAAGCCGAAAAGGCGACCGCCTCCTCCTCGTCTATGAGTTGATGCCGAATCGCAGCCTTCAGGAGTCCCTGCTAGAGAGCATGCACCCCGAGCTCGCCAGCTGGCGGGCCCGCTTTGTTATTGCTCTCGACGTAGCCCGCGGGCTCGAGTACTTGCATCACTCCTGCTACCCGCCTGTGATTCATGGCGACATTAAGCCAAGCAACGTCCTGCTCGATGCGGATTTCCGGGCCAAGATTGGAGATTTCGGGCTCGCAAGGTTGAAGTTAGAAGAGGATCTCGTCCCCGAAGGGAATGTTGGTGATAATAATAATGGCGAGGGTGAGAGTGTGAAGAGGCTCACTGGAGAAGATAACGGGTCCATACTAGAGGAGGCGGAGAGTGTGCTGACAGGCTGTGATGAGGGTGTGGAGCAGTCGCCCGAGAGTTGCGTGATTAGGGTTTTGGATTCAGATGCTGTTTCGCCAGAAATGGGGATGGAGAAGGGGAGCGCTTCTGAGGGCTGTCTCGATGGAGTAAGCGTTGAGAATGGAGCTATCCGTGGAGGTGAGAGGAAAACGACAAACTCGAGGAGGGATTGGTGGTGGAAGCAGGACAATGGAGGAATGAAGGATTATGTGATGGAGTGGATCGGAAGTGAGATCAAGAAGGAGAGGCCGACGAGCAGGTGGGCTGAGGAGAGCGGAAATCTGACCAGGACGGGCCCAAACATCGAGTCTAAGAGAAAGATTAAGAAGCGGTGGAAGTGGTGGGCATCATTGGACGAGAAGGAGGAGAAGGCAGCCCGAAAGCCGAGGGAATGGTGGAAGGAGGAGTTCTGTGATGAGCTCTCGAGGAAGGCCAAGAAGAAGAACAGGAGAGGACATAGCTTGGCCGATGGCAACGGCGGAGGAGAGTCGTGGTGGCAGAGTGAGGATGAAGAGGATTTGGGTGAATCAGGGCAAAAGAGGAAGAAAAGGAAGAGCATGAAGAGCAATAGCAGGAGTAGCATCGACTGGTGGTTGGAAGGTCTGGGCGGTGAGATCACCAGGAGCAATGGGAGAAGAAATAGCCAAGAATGGGCCAACAACTGCAACACCAGTGATGCGAACATCTCCAAGAGTGGAGCGGTCAGTAGCACGCCGAGCATGCGAGGAACTGTGTGCTACATTGCTCCCGAGTACGGGGGCGGTGGTGGGCCCGGATCGATGCTGTCGGAGAAGTGCGACGTCTACAGTTTTGGGGTCCTGCTGTTGGTCTTAGTATCAGGAAGGAGGCCACTCCAGGTGACTGCCTCCCCGATGTCGGAGTTCGAGCGGGCGAACCTGATCTCATGGGCCCGTCAGCTGGCCTGCAACGGGAGGCTCCTGGACCTTGTCGACAAGTCGGTGGTCCACTCACTGGACGAGGACCAGGCGACCCTCTGCATCACGGTCGCGCTGCTCTGCCTGCAGAGATCACCAGGCAAGAGGCCTAGCATGAGGGAGATTGTTGGAATGCTGTCGGGTGAGGCTGGCCCACCTCAGCTCCCGTTCGAGTTCTCGCCCTCCCCACCCTCGAACCTCCCTTTGAAATCCCGGAAAAAGGCCCGATGAGTTGGTAGGTGAGTACCGATTTCCACTGACCGTAGCAAGTGTTTGTTGTATACTAGGTTGCTGCTGCGAGTTGTTGGAAGCTTGCTAACTGCTATGATGGTGTACTGAAATCGAGGAGTAAAAGCAAGAGAGCTGTTGAGAT
This sequence comes from Sonneratia caseolaris, assembly GCA_900006705.1. Taxonomy (NCBI): domain Eukaryota; kingdom Viridiplantae; phylum Streptophyta; class Magnoliopsida; order Myrtales; family Lythraceae; genus Sonneratia; species Sonneratia caseolaris. Next base: position 454,499 of record CXYZ01010242.1, read on the forward strand.
ATGTCATTCCATGGGCGTCGTGGGTGGGTTCTCTATGCATAATATGCTTTGGTCCACCTCTCTTGTTCCGCTTTGCCCTACCACAAATGTATAGATATAAAAATATCAGCTTCACCTTTTCATGGGGCAGGTGCTTTAGAATCGGCTCCACAAGAGACCTTTTCTGTCAACCATTATGTTGAACTTCAGGAATCACAGTATGTTTGTTCATTCCCGGGGTCCCAAAGAGCAATCATGTTTTGAAATGCAATCATGTCGACGGCACTGGCACCAGAATTCGAGTGAGGACTGCAGCCTTCCGGAAATACGATCTGCACGGGTTCCGGATCTGGAAACTGTTCCGGCTTTTGCTTTCTGGGAGGCCAATCCCCATTGGATCAAAATCCTCTCAAGGGTCCGGCATTCTGATGATGAAGACTCCAAGCCAAACCCGTCAAGCTAGCTGCAAGCCGTTGGCAGTACACCTATCATGGATGAAAGCAAGTTATGCCAGGTTTGGCATGTNAAGACTCCAAGCCAAACCCGTCAAGCTAGCTGTAAACCGTAGGCAGTACACCTATCATGAAAGAAAGCAAGTTATGCCAGGTTTGGCATATAGAAATGAGGAGAAATGGGACGGAACGAGTCTCATCTTATTGTCGCATCTTATAAAATACAGCAACAGTGATTGGGGGGGGGGCTGTAATGTGTTANGAAATGGGACGGAACGAGTCTCATCTTATTGTAAATACAGCAACAGTGATGGGGGGGGCTGTAATGTATAACGTTGTACTGACTAATTCTAGGCCATGACCTACCGACCACAAGCTTTATTTGCCAATCAGCTTTATTTGAGTACCAGTAATATACGTAACCTTCTTCCATGAAAATCGATAGGTAAACAGTAAACTAGGATCTTCTGGCCCAAAAAATAAATAATAATAATAATTGAAAAAAACACTGCAAATAGGAATTTGTGGACTGTTACGATTCATTAACACTTGACATTTTCTCAGGCACCCTTGGTTCTTGGGCGACCAGGAAGTCATCCGAGGATTGCGTTTTGCCCATCAAGTGTGTCTTCTTCAATAGCACGCGCGAGGTCGAAAGAGAGATCCATATCCTTGACAGATCCGAAATTTACTTTTGTTTAAAGCTCGTTATTGTCAGTATTAACAGTAATGACCCGCCACATCGTATTTGGCTAAAGAGAACTATGTCGAAGTTTGATCCTTACGAGTTCCTGAAGATCACCCAGAATCCCGATGGCACTGTGACCCGAGACATGCCCACCCACGACACCGAACCGGAGCCCGACGAGGCCTCCGGCGTGGCCGTCGTGTCCAAGGATGTCACCCTCTGCAAGGAGAAGAACGTCTGGGTCCGGGTCTACAGGCCCACCAGGATCCCCTCCAACGATGGCACCGTCGCCAGGCTGCCGGTCGTGATTTACTTCCACGGTGGTAGTTGGGTCCAATTCACCGCTCAGGACCCTGTCGCCCACGCCTTCTGCAAGTCCATCGCTACTATGATTACAGCTATAGTCGTCAGCGTCAGTTATCGGCTAGCACCGGAGAACCGTCTTCCGGCTCAGTACGATGATGCGGTGGACGCGATTCACTGGGTCCAGAACCAGGCGCTGACACACAACCTACACCCCGAGCCGTGGCTTCACAACTACGCCGACTTCTCGAGGTAAATTATTCCCCCCTGCTATACCACAAGACAATTTGAAGCTCCAACCTTGTTCTGCAGAACCGATTTTCATTTGGGCTCCAAAAGACACAGTAGGATATCGATCTGGTTCTCACCCATAGGATTAAGATATCGGTACTTACACACATCCATTTCAGGCATATTATAATGGATAAGACGGGCTACTTGTGGATCTGTTTCTTCAAGATCTAATCTTGGAACAACCTTGCCTAAGAAAAATGATTTTTCTCGAGAGCACCGATTCTTGGCGGTGAAATTGACGCCTGAACAGGAATTAATGTTCACCGATGAACGAGAAGACTCTCATCCCATGCGTTTCCCATAGGTGCTACTTGTACGGAATGGGGGCTGGAGGCAACGTAGCACTCTTCGCTGCCCTGAGAGTCGTGGAAACCAGCTTGGCACCCATGAAGATCGACGGTCTGATCCTGAGCCAGCCCCTGTTCGGAGGCAACAGACGCACCAAATCCGAGATCCGCTTCGCGACGGACCCTTTGCTCCCCCTTCCGGTGTCAGATTTGGTCTGGGAGCTGGCGCTGCCGAAAGGGATGGACAGAGATCACCGGTATTGCAATCCCCTGGTTAACGGCACCCACAAGTACAAGCTGAGGTCCCTTCCCCGGTGTCTGGTGCTCGGGTTCGGGATGGACCCGCTGCTCGATCGGCAGCAGGACTTCGTGACAATGCTCGCGATGGCTGGAGTCCAGGTGGAGGCGAGGTTCGATGACGTGGGATTCCACAAGATCGACTACGTGGACACCCGGAGGACCGATGCCGTGATCGGAGTCGTTAAGGAATTCATCCACTGACATCAATCCCGCCGTCAGCATGGAACCGAGAGCAAGGGATGCGATCGGACAAGTTGCGAGGGATAGAATAGGTTGGAGCTCAAATCCGTCGGTGATGCATCTTGGAACAGGCTTCACCCACGTGTAACTGAGTATCGACATTGGTCTTTTAGGGCTTCATTTCCTCCATACTACATGCATATTCGATTAATTATGTTTTACAAAATTGTGCGCGGCAAGAAAATAAAAAATTTCACAATATAAAGTGTGTATATATATATATATATATTTAAAAAACCCATAATTCGAAATGACAATTTTGGCCGTTTGGCTTCCTCGTCAACTGATTGTCATGTTGTGAGGAGATAATAACACCATTTTTTAGTAAGATATCTATCACCTCTTTCCATAGCCGGCCGTCCGTCACCCTCTGATCTCCTTCCTTTGACTCGACGGATGGAGGGCCCCATTGGATCTTCAGTCACGACCGACCTCGGCTTTCCCTTGATTAATGTTTCATGTCATGATGAATGATTTCCATGACGTGCTGCTCATACTGACTGTGCATTTCCTCCCAAGACAGTGAGGCCTACCCGGTGGAAGACCATTCAATACACACCCACCCAAGACAGGGCGTACCTGTTGGTGATGAGATTTCTTACCAAATTATGGTATATATTTTTCCTTAGAATAAGATTTTTTTTATTGGAATTTTTATAGTAAATAAGATACATAGTAGGGACAATGTTGTCTTTTTCGTTCGTCCAACCGAGTATAAATACTCGCCGCTACTGGCTACCATTATCCCTCAGCAATTACCGTCGCTCGGAGCCTACCTCCCTTTCGTTATGGGTTCGTCTCCAGAGAATCCCCAACAGGTTCGGAAACCGCTCCCGCAGGTCCTCCTCCTCCGCAATCCGCTGCCCTTCTCCCTCATCGACAAGCCCTTGCCCGACCACCTCTTCCAATTCCTCAAGCCCTGGGAGTCGCCGCTCCCACTCGACCAGTTCGTCCTCGCCAACGCCCAGTCCGCGCGCGCCCTCCTCACCTCCGGTGGTGCCCCTGTCACCGCCGACTTGATCGGCATGTTGCCCGAGCTCCAACTCGTCCTCACCACCAGCGCCGGCCTGAACCACGTCGACCTCAGCGAGTGCCGCCGCCGCGGGATTGCCGTCGCCGATGCCGCCGGTATGTTCTCGGAGGACGTTGCGGAAGTGGCTGTCGGGCTGCTACTCGACGTCTGGCGGAGAATCTCAGCCGCGGACCGGTACGTGAGAGCCGGGCGGTGGGTCGGGCACGGAGATTTCCCGCTGGGGTTTAAGGTTTCGTCTCTTTCTCTATGTATGTGTGCGTGCGTGTGTATGTCTGTTTGTCTATCTGTGTTCCTCTCTCTCTCTCACTCTCCCCCTCCCTCCCGTACAAGTTTCTTGGTTATCTGGCTACGATAGTTTGTCTTATGTTTATACTGAGAAGATGGGCCATTTTAGTCTAATTTGTCATTTCATTGTTTGGTCATCCATTATATTTCATTCAGCATTCACAATTTGAGACAGAGTGTAAATTCGAATAAATTTCGAAAGAAAATCCGTCTGGATCGTTCTACCCTTGCCCGGTAATCTCTGCTTTGCGTTTTCGATTACGAGTAAACTGCTAATAACTGATTTTATGTTACGTCTTCCCTGTTTTAGTCCTGATAATTGGGATTTGATGGCAGCTCCGGGGCAAGCGAATAGGGATAGTTGGTTTGGGAAGGATCGGTATGGAGGTCGCTAAGAGGCTCGAGTCATTTGGCTGCATCATATCGTACAACTCGAGAAAACAAAGAACAGGCATATCCTATCCCTTCTACTCCAATTTGTGTGATCTAGCATCGACCAGCGATGCCCTCATAATTTGTTGCGGGCTGACAGATGAAACCCGTCACATGATCAACAAGGAAGTCATGTTGGCCCTAGGGAAGGATGGCGTGATCGTGAACATTGGGCGGGGGGCTATCATCGACGAGAAGGAGATGGTGCGGCTTCTGGTGAAGGGAGAGCTCGGGGGGGCTGGCTTGGACGTATTTGAGAACGAGCCTGATGTTCCTAAGGAGCTGATTGGGCTAGACAATGTTGTGATGACCCCGCACAGTGCCGCCCTTACCCCGGAGTCTTTCCTGGCCCTGTGCGAGCTCGTGGTGGGTAACCTGGAAGCATTCTTCTCGAGTAGGCCCCTGCTTTCTCAGGAGGTTCCGCTTTAAAAACCCGAGCAGTTTGCGCATGCCATGTGGCTCTTCGGTTCATGGTAAATAAGCTGTGGTATGTGATTGTTGTTCTCCAGATCTTCTGGGCTATAATGTTGATAGTTTACAAGGAGAAAAAGAATCACACAGCAGAGCTTGTTTCCCTCAGCCAGAATGCCCAATGAATCGGCCCACCTTGAGGCCCAATAAGCTGGTCTGCTAGGCCGACCACAATGAACCCAATAAGTCGGCCCATAATTATCCCCAATTCATATGGCCACGACGAGACCCAATGGCGGCCCACCAGATGGCCCAATAGGCCGATATTATTCTTTCTTGATTTATTACTTAATTGACTTACTTAAAGTGGAATATTTTATCATACACCGGCAAATATAAAATTTAAAGATAAAAACATAAAACCATAATATTTTGAAATATTTGATTTGAATATTGAAAATAAATTGAAATGGGCTTGAAATGAGATGGAATGGAATTGAGGGGGAATAAGAAGACAAAGGTAACCCACATTTAAGAACGTTAATGCCACAGTAGTAGGGCTGTATTAACCCAAAGGAAAAAGGAAAAACTCTAAGCAAATCTAACTCTCATTCAAAGAAATATGGAACTGAACACCTGACTAATACCGCTGTGCTTCATTCAATCCGTGTTGATTGAATGAAATCAATTGAAGGCCTGAGTTTAGGTAACAATGAAATCAATTGAATTGTAACGAAGAATAACCAATGATTTCGCAGCAAGACCAGAATGGAAAACCTGATGATCCCATCCCTCCATGGATATCAGATGGAGGACTTACTACCGCTACTTTTGCCTCACTCGAGGAAAAAAAAGGGGGAGCATTCCAAGTGGACCTTCACTCTCTCAGGTTGCAGTTGCGGAGGTAGGGATGATCGAATTTGATATACTTGGTCCAATAAGGCCGGTACTTCGTCATGGCAAGCTCCAGCCACGGCTTCATGTTCCCATTGTAGTGGATGACCGCTGCATTCTCGATCACCTTGCGGTCAATGCTTGGGTTGTAACCTAGACCTAGCACGTGCCATGACTTTTTGAGTGGATGGGTTAGCCTGTAGAATGTCATCAGTCCTGGCGGCAATGTCCCAAGCTTCCAAAGCACCCGATCCTCATTCTATCAACCAAAACAAGAAAGTAAAATTACACTCATAAATTCAAAATGTTATCTTCCTGTTTTGCTTCTAAAGATTAAAGATATCAAAACTGTAGTTCATTAAGACGTGCTTCTTACAAGAAAACTTGCATAAAAAAAATATGGAGCCAGTTGTAAGCAATTTTAGGTAAGAGAACAGGGCTGCAGAGGAGGCCATTCACCAAAACCGAAGAAAGCCGAAAAATGAGTTCCACATAGGAATAGTGAGGTGGAATGACTATAATTACAACAGATTCATGCTATTTATCAGGCAATCAGAAAATTTGGCACACGAAATGAGGAGTTCACTGTGTCAGTTTCCAGAAAGATGCTCATATGAAGGAGTAATACTTATCAACCTAAAAAAAATTAAGTCGCCTAAATGGACCACCTAGTATAAATCTCACAACTCAAGGCAGATTCAAAATTTCGGTAATGGTAGGTTCTGAAACTTAACTCAAAATTTAACGACCTACACCTGAACTTTTAAAAGAAATACAAGAAACAAAAACAGAAGCAATAGGGCTTACTCACCATATTTTGCCACTTGTGGTAAATTCCCGTAATATCCTTCTTTTTCCACTCTTCAAGATCAAATATATTCATTCCATAGGCCCATCCACAGGCATTAGGATCGAAACTCCTTGATATATGTGGATTGGAGAAGTTAAGATACTTGTCAAAACGGTGAAAGCTCTCGCCGCAAGTTTCAACTGCACCATTCACCTTCCCATGCAGATCAACTGCCCATAATCCAGTCAAATCCTTCTGGACAACAATATCATCATCAAGAAATAGAATCTTGTCCAGCTTTGGGTAGACTTCTGGGAGATAGAACCGTAAATGGTTAAGCATAGAAAGATACTTTGGATTCCTGTACTTGAGGTTGGAAGATCCAGACGAGAGTGAATTGTCTGCTTTGAAATAGTACTCTTTCATTGAAGCAGATTCAAGCTGTCGCAGAACTGGGCAATATGATGAATTGAGCCACTTGAATTCATCAACATTCTCAACATGTATCGTGGCTTCTCTTGGAGGATTTAGTAAAAACCACATATTCATTGCTCCAAAGTTCAGTTTATCAGTAACAAGATGAAAGACGTGTTTTGAGGGGTCCTGAAGTTCAACAAGAAACAAACCCATTAAATCAAAGAAGAAAACAGATCCAAAAAGCAGTCTGGTGAACTCCTGTGCTCTAGAAAGAAATGGCATAATCACCTTTGTGTTCATGATTGTTGAGTTGACAACCACTGATGCAGCCAAGACATTATCTGAGAAGAGTGCATAATGGTAAAAATCACGATTTTCCAGATTCTCATTCCCTGGGAACTTCCTCTTCTCTGGAGGTAGGAGATAGTAATCAATAGTCAGGCGCATGGACAAACAGTGGATTCCGGTAGGTATATTCTTAGCAGCTAATTGACTCAAAAATGAGCTCTGCCTTTTCAGACTCCTGACTTGCTCATCTGCCGCTTCCAGCATGGCTCTCAGCTTTCCAGTAACTAGCTTGCAATCATACAATTGCTCTCTTGCCTTTGACAAAACTTGCCCCATAGCTTTCATTTTCTCATGTGTGCTAGAAACCCCCGCAAAACAATAAGCTGATAGAACCTCTATGATGGTGATAATAGACTAAAGTACCTAAATTGAAGGCCTTAATATTGTTAAAATAAATATTACTACCTGTGAGGAAGATTAGCATCAGCTATTGCCTCTCCCATGGTACGTTGGCTATCTTTCAGTTGGGTTTGCAACTCTTGGAACAAGTCCAGCTTATTTTTCATCTTCGCTAGGGTTAAGTACACCCTTGCCATTATCATTTGGTCCCTCATAAACCTTACTGTTGTATCAGGGTTCTCATTTTCATTATCCCTCCTCCAAATACTGTACTTCCCTAGAACAGCTGAATCAACTGATTTAGAGCGTTCAATGGCAGCATTTTCAAGTTTAACTGTTGCTTCATCATCATGCTGCAACAAGTCAGTGACACGCATTTCACGTCTTTTCTCTCTCAGTTGCTGCAGATTCAAAGAAATAAAATTGGGAACTTAGGGAGTCTCTAAGCAAGTAGAGAAACATAAAAGAGACAGAATAGAAGTGGAATGTGGAAACAATGAACAACCATTCGCACGACAGAGTTTGGTAGCCTTTTCCTTAATTCATCACAATTTTTACATGGAAATTAGAATAAACATGAAGTGAAGTTAAAGGATGAGAAAAGGAAAAGGAAAATACCCGTCGAGCAAGCTTTGCAGGGTCATCAACAAAGTACCATTGGCCATCTGTGCATGGATATCAAATCAAAATTTGATCACTAGAATTCAATCGGAAAGAATATCCAGAGACTGACGTGCTCCAAAAATAAAAATAAAAGAATATGCAGAGACTGACAGATGAAGATGAGAAACCTGAAGAATTAGTGAATCTGCTACTTGGTATCTCTTGTTTGATACCACCAGCTTCTTGGCTTGACTGAAAAAAGAAGAGTACAATGGAAATTGAAAAGCTGAAACAGATATGTAGTCAAAGAAATCCACAGACAAAAAGCATATGAGAGATATTAAAAGCATAAGCAGCCTATTATCTAAAGCTAACCTCCAGAATGGAATTGTTCTCAATCGATGTATCCTCTCCAACTATCCTCCATGAAGCAGACATATTGGATTTTAGGAAAACATCAAGATTTAGGGGATTCTTATCATCTGTGCTAGTTGTAATAACATCTATTACCTGGACATGAGCAAAATTTGGGATGATTTAAGGCCCATCAATTAATAACTCATACTGAGCACAAAACAGAACTAAATCACCAGTAATAAATCATTTAATATAGGCTCACATCTTCAGAGAAAAGAGATTTAAGATGTTGTGCTGCCATTTTTCCTCTCCAATCAACACTCTGCGAATAAATTTCCCCATGAGCAAATTAAAAGGCTGAAAAAGAGAATTAATGAAGGTAAGGAACAAATATGCAGGCATACTGAACACACTACCTCATTCCCTAATTCATTTGTATTTTCAACTGCACCTGCGATTGAAAAAATAAACTCATAACTTAATAAGTCAAAATAAACATATGCATTTTGAACATACAAAGGAAAGCAAGCAGAATCCTGCTTGGTCTTTTGCACTTGATGGAAGCAGACAAGTAAAAAAGGACATAGATAGCACAGAAAATGTTCATCACATGCCTTGATAACAAGAAATGGATTTGATCAATGAGAAAGTGGAGGAGATGAGAATAATTCACAGAAATTAATATCCTAGATGGACTCTCTGAGAATTGGAACAACCTATAATCCAAAGTTCTAAAGAATCGTTTCTTGCATCAAATAGATGCAAAATCAGGTGGTGACCACATGGCAACTTGGTCAATTCCTGAGTTACAACGACTGTGAACTCCCCCAAGCAAGATCATCCAGTAAAATTTCTGAGTAGAGTGATACATAAGGACGATAAATATGAATCATCTTCAGCAATTAACAAAGGCATGCATGCGACAAGATTAAAAATACTCTCCAAGCTTCAGGTCGTATGACTTGAAGAAAGACCAAAGGTGAAGCAATTTGGCTAAAATTTTTCGACCAACATTCGTCTTAAAATGAGTATCTGTTGGCGCCGCCAAATGATAGATTCTTAAGCACCGGAAGAAAATGAAAGTGGAGTACCAACACCTCATCTAACAAAACCAAAGAACTAAATACAGGAAGAATGGCGTATCGATCAACGAAGAATTCACTCCTTCAAGGATAAAAAAATCCGTCAATCCAAGGCCAAGAAGAAGAGAAATCTTGCGAACGCAATTGCAACTCCGAAGGCACTGACCTAATCGAAGGCCTGGACCAAAGAAGAAGACGAAGGGAGTGATTAGGCAGAAGAAGACGAGGACGGCCAGAGGCAGCCAAGATGCACCGAGTATGCCCCTGCGGACGCCCGCATTGGTGTGCCCCCTCGCCATTGAGGAATTAGGATCTGAAACCGGAGAGAGTGTGCAAAATGAGTGGGACTAAGCCAACGCAAGACGTCTACACGTCGGGGAATAGAGAGATAGAAACTGATTTACCAGTCAAATCATGCAGAGATCTTCTGGAGTTGAAAGGCCGCGACGAGTACTGCTGCTACTTCGTGTCCATTGCTGTGAAAATTTCAGAGANTGCTACTTCGTGTCCATTGCTGTGAAAATTTCGGAGAACGACGAGAGAGAGAGAGAGAGAGAGGATTGCAGAGAGAGGAGTGGAGAGACGATCTTCACTTTCGGAAAACCAGAAATGGCTGTTATTCTGTTTCTTTTATGTTTCGATAAATTACATAAAAGCCCAACGTTTAATAATATTATAACTTCTGGCCCCAACCCCACATATATATGTTTTTTATTTTTCAATTTTCCTTTCTCTTTGGTGACGTGGACGTAACTGTTGTTAACGAGAGATTCTGATTGTTAAATGTAAAACAAAAACCGTTAACAACAACTGATGACGAACCAATTATTAAATGTAAAAAAGGATTATTTCATGTAGAAAAATAGAAAATTGGGCTGAAAGATAGTCAATATCATACGAAAGATCAAATTCAGTAATACGTAATAAGAACAGTGCTAATCCTGCGGCTTGCACCAGAGGAAACCGATACATAGAAAATTATACGACTGACTCTGTTGAGCGAGACTTGTCAGCATTGACCTTACCTATCTAAAGCAGCGAGCAGTAAAAACCACAGACTGGGAAGCTTCTTCAGAAAATTGCTACATCCAAGTAATCCCCAATCTGTACAAAGAAATCAGAAAGATGTTAACGCCCCAACCAAAGATTCAGATTGGGCAGTGGGTGACCGAATGCATGTTGTCAAACCTGGAAGCTCAGTTCAGCCAATGTCTTCATATCATCTAGCCGTCTCCCATTACCATAGGAAAAGGTCTTCCCAACCTATTGGCACAAAATAAGGGATAAGAAAGGTATACACAGGAAGGACTATCTTCAAGCCACCGTCGAGGACAGGACTCAATTTTGCGTGGAGTGGACGGGTGATTTACTCTCCACAGTTCGATACGATCAAGAGATGATGTGAAAGCCTCACAAAAGACTTTACCTCTCTGACCACGAAACGACCATTTTTATCAGGATACACAAAAGCAAAAGACAATTTTGCATCCCTTCTTCTTGCTTCTGGAGCTACCTCCTTGACCTAAAAAACCAGCAGATCTATTGAGACAATTGAAACTGTAAATTTATTAGAGAAGAGATTTCTGTTTTAGCAAAATCACTGAAAGTTAACTCAATCATTTCAAGGAAGACAAGTCACACATCCAGCGAAAATCAGCAGCCAGCGGATTTAAATTAGCATATGCAAACTTCCAGTCTATTTATATCACTGTTAAATATATATCATAATAATTATCCATGTGTCAACATCTTTTTCATAATAGAACTTCCAGGTTCTGCAGACTCAGGAGTAGTAATTAATTTTTCAACAGAATTTATAATCAACTCATTCTTTTGCACGTTTTACAGTGTGAAATGCAGCATAATTGTATTAGGAACTTGAAAACGGCAGGAGAAGCTCCAGTCAAAATCAAGCAACAGCATTTAAGCATTGAAGGTGGAATATAGGAAGTGGAGAATTCATCTTAGAAGCTTTCAATGGGAAAGAGATGCTTATCAAAATAATGCTACCAAAGGAATCAGACATTGACACAGATTTGAGCATCAAACAAGGATTGCAACTTCACATTTGGTGCTGATTACCAGCACCAATAACTTGGAAATAGCAGCAAGACTTGCATGTATGTAAACAAAGGTGGCAGAACAACTATTAAGATGCAGAAGAATCCATACCAGGTCAGTCAATTCACGAAGAGTAGCATCTTTCCATGTATAAATTTGAACCTCATCTTTGGGTTCCTTGCCTCTCACTGCAAATTCGTCCTTGGAATGATGACCCCCAATCTGCAAAACCACGTTTGATCAATCAAATGTGAGCACACTCCAAGACAAGCAATGTAGAAAGGCAGTTAATAGCTGAGTCAGTAGATCTCTATACAGGAATACCACTCCCTGCATGAAAGAAAGAAAGATGACAAATTAAAAATAACAAGTGCAGTTTTGGCTTTAGTAATAATAAATGCAATTCAGAATTGCATATACAATAATTATATGCAGAGACACATCTGACAGACTGTATACAAAAGAAACCAACAAAATCTGATCTTCATCAAACATTTAACATCATTTTGCCCAAAAAGTTTTCCTATTACCACCATGATGGGCAGTAGTAGATAAAATCACATCAAATCACATAAAGTGACTGGTGATAACCAAATGGCCGTATATCATTCCCATCAGTGGCAGCCCAAAGATAGCCTACTATGTAGAAAGGAAAATTCTTTGTGCATCTGTGAAAGTAATCCTATAAACAATTG
>CXYZ01010242.1:467263-496041 GCA_900006705.1 Sonneratia caseolaris
AAACTTCCAGTCTATTTATATCACTGTTAAATATATATCATAATAATTATCCATGTGTCAACATCTTTTTCATAATAGAACTTCCAGGTTCTGCAGACTCTGGAGTAGTAATTAATTTTTCAACAGAATTTATAATCAACTCATTCTTTTGCACGTTTTACAGTGTGAAATGCAGCATAATTGTATTAGGAACTTGAAAACGGCAGGAGAAGCTCCAGTCAAAATCAAGCAACAGCATTTAAGCATTGAAGGTGGAATATAGGAAGTGGAGAATTCATCTTAGAAGCTTTCAATGGGAAAGAGATGCTTATCAAAATAATGCTACCAAAGGAATCAGACATTGACACAGATTTGAGCATCAAACAAGGATTGCAACTTCACATTTGGTGCTGATTACCAGCACCAATAACTTGGAAATAGCAGCAAGACTTGCATGTATGTAAACAAAGGTGGCAGAACAACTATTAAGATGCAGAAGAATCCATACCAGGTCAGTCAATTCACGAAGAGTAGCATCTTTCCATGTATAAATTTGAACCTCATCTTTGGGTTCCTTGCCTCTCACTGCAAATTCGTCCTTGGAATGATGACCCCCAATCTGCAAAACCACGTTTGATCAATCAAATGTGAGCACACTCCAAGACAAGCAATGTAGAAAGGCAGTTAATAGCTGAGTCAGTAGATCTCTATACAGGAATACCACTCCCTGCATGAAAGAAAGAAAGATGACAAATTAAAAATAACAAGTGCAGTTTTGGCTTTAGTAATAATAAATGCAATTCAGAATTGCATATACAATAATTATATGCAGAGACACATCTGACAGACTGTATACAAAAGAAACCAACAAAATCTGATCTTCATCAAACATTTAACATCATTTTGCCCAAAAAGTTTTCCTATTACCACCATGATGGGCAGTAGTAGATAAAATCACATCAAATCACATAAAGTGACTGGTGATAACCAAATGGCCGTATATCATTCCCATCAGTGGCAGCCCAAAGATAGCCTACTATGTAGAAAGGAAAATTCTTTGTGCATCTGTGAAAGTAATCCTATAAACAATTGAAGCAATGGCATTGTCTTCCAGATAACAGTAAACATCTCTCAATGATTTGTTCCTCAGGCGGAATCAAAATCAAACTCTGAAATACATATATGTATATGTATATAGATGCACAAAAACAATTGTGGTAGAGACCATCTTATGAGTTCACTAGAAGGGGATCGCAGTCAAACGTTGCCAATGCAGAACTAGTTAGAATTTACTCAGATACGTGCCCTTTTGCGTTCAGACTCATGGTGCAACTTTGATCACACCAAACAGATTTTCCCAGTTCATTTCATGTGCTCTAGTCCTTCTGTTTGGAAACAACGAAAGATGGAAAAAAAAAAAGGGTATCCAACAGCATTTCCGAGGAGCTTACCTTAGTGAATACCCGTAGCAGTAATGGACATGTCTGGGTTCCCAAAAGCCGGAATAAAGAAGAAATTAGTGAACCTCCATGAAACAGAGATACTAAGAATAGATCAAAAGTACAATCATATTGCATCTCCAAAAAAGAAAAAAAAATACTCAGAAATAGAAACCTATAAACAGACCTCCCAGCAACTGCAACAATTTAACGTCAGAATGTGTTAATTTTTCTACAGTCGGAAAGATTGCAGAGTCTTCCCCATACTCAGGCATCGCCAAAGCCCTAGAAACTTCCACAGCTTCTCTCTCACGGGCAGAAATTTACCGTACTGAACCAGGAGCTTCTCAATATCGAGCGAGATATTACGGAATGCATATAAAGATGAGATAATGGGTGGCACCTTCTCCCGCTCAACGGGCTCGAAGCGGGGGCGAGGAGGGGGCGGCGGAGGAGGACCGCCTCTTCCAGGTGGAGGCAACGGCCTACCTCCCTGTCTCTTTGGCGGTTCCGCCATTCTGATCTTCCCCGATAGCTGTGGAAGCTTGCGAAGCTAGGCCACTCCGCCCTCTCGGTGGCTGAGAGGTACGTCGGCTCAAGCCTTGGGGTTGTTTTCTCACCAACCATTAGTTGGGCTCCCTTGGCCGGGTACCTCTCGGTGCTAAGTCTTCGTTAGGCCCAATTGGTAGGTTTCTTATTGGGCTTGAGCTACCGGCCCTTGAGCACCATTATCGGTCACACAGCATACTCGCTCGTTGGCTTCGCTGTTCCCATCAGTGTAACGTACTTGCAGTTGAACCTCGTGGAAATTCCACGTCCACACTCATCTATTACCAGATCCAATGCATTCTGATGCATTCATTATATATTAGATTACTTATCAAGAATTTTTTTTTTGTTGAATAGACAATTTTTAATCGATTAATAAATATAAGAAAAAAAAGTCAATTTATAATATTTAAATTTAAAAATCAATCTATCACATAAGGTGACTTTGAACTCTGGATAAGGATGCTCAAGTTTGACACTCTCCTGGAATTACATGTGCATATCATTTTATTGGACATGTTTCTGACAGAATTCCAAATTTTGAATATGATATAGTGGGAATGGTCGGGTCGTGACTACTGGCATCAATTTTATTATTATTGTTATTATTAGAGAGGAAAAAAATGTGTGAATGACCGTCCAAACATCACTATTCAAGATGTGGCGACTCATGGAAAGGTCTATGGCTATGCATTCAATTTCCTTTTACAGTACAGACAGATAGGGTGAATCATGGGAACTATAGTACCCTCCTCACATGACTTGCAGTTACCCTTGAAGAAATAATGATAGCGATCGACTGCCCTCCTCCTCCTCCTCCTCCTCCTCCTCCTCCCTCCGCCATTAAATTGCTTCTACATTTCCGCTCGATCAGCGTTCATGTTTGAACCCATGTCGTGATGATCGGATTCTGAATTGCCGTGCTTACAACGCCGTACCACGGAAGCCGAATTCTCACTTGCTCGGGCACGTACTTCCTGGAAGAATGATAGTTGGAAACTCTGAACGTGATTAACGAGGGGGCGGCGATGACATAAGTTCTTGCACATATTCATGAGGCACGCCATCTTAATCCAGTCAAGATGACCACGTCATTTAAGGTCCCGTCAGTCTTGTTTGGCACGTGCGGATATCATCCTCCAAGTACGTATTGTTAATGAAAAAAAAAAACCTAACCTAAGAAAATGTTCTCAACATATTAGATACCCATTAATGGAGTTAACAGATTATTAAAAACAAGTAAAATATATTAAGAGCGATGGTTAACGTCTACTCATATTTGATTAGTCACAGGTTAAACTGTTATCTTACGAGCACTTTCCCGTCAGACGGTGGGCGAGGGACCATACTTACAATGGATTTTAGACTTTTCCAATACAATTTCCCCGGTCTTCATGGACTTTTGACCCACTAATTCCCTCGTTTTTCCCCTACGGATGCTGGATTCATGGGTTGTCATGGTTACTTAATTTTGTAATACATATTCGTTTCAATATTATGAATTGAAAAAAAAATTAGTAAAAAATTTTCAGGCCTAATAAACGAACCTTTCTCAAAATCTTCATCGATCAAAGTCTACTGGTCCTCGAGTGAATACTGAAAAGGAAAAAGGCCCGAGGTGAACTGTGGAAAAAATCCAGCCATATTATTCACAAGTGGACGGTAGACCTACAGCTCAACATCTCCGTCATATGTAACGGGATACAAAGTCGGTCCTTTCTAAAGAAATGAAATCAAAGGATACTGCATCGTTCGCTCGTAGATCAAGGTGTACACGGCTTTTATGTCCACGGTACCCATAATTGAGATTAAATTCATTCATTCTGCGACCGACTAGGCACCAAAGTTATCATGTCATAAGTAGTAGTTGGAGCTTGAACGATCACTGCAATCGGAACGTAGGCACAGCAGCATGATATCTCTTCCCTGTGGACTGAAAGCTAAAGGTGAGAACGAAAGATGGCAAGCTGCTATAAATAGGCACCTTTGCATTGAAGACCTTTGCTCAAACCATACCAAGGCTCTCCCATAATAGAAAATTTCAACCACCACCACCACCTCCTCCTCCTGCTTTGGCCACTAATAGGCCACTGGCTTGTCAACTCTCAGAGGGCAAGTACTACGTAGAATAAGCTGGGTCCACATGAGAGGGTAACGGAGCATTTTCCCCCCCATAATTTTTTTTTTTTGCTATTATAAATGGTAGATCCATAATGTAAAAAGTGTAAAAATAAGAATTCAATAAAAGAATACGGGTAATTTTATTAACAGAAAAATGAAACTTAGTTATCTTGACTCTAAATTATGGATGCATTGATGCCTCTTAAAAAATTTCCCTTTGGATTATTGCAGTTGTTTTCTTCTCTTTCGCCTCTTTTCCTCTCTCCAATCTTCTACCATTTGCGACCCTTTTCTTGTGAGCTTTACCGAACGAGTGTAGACTCATGTATGGAGTGATTCGGAGGACTCGAATCGAATGCTTTATTTTTCAAATTTAGCTCTACACTATTGTGGTGAGACACTGGTTACTAATTGTTAGTAAAGCTTTTCCGACCATTACGAATGCTTCCTGCTGGTCAAAAGGCCCAGCGGGACTCGGCTATTCGAGGTCGAGAGGGTCTGGAATAACGATCGCAATGCTGTTACAATAAATCGAATAGGAAAGCGGCGGGCGGAAGAATAGTTTGCTCTATTTAGTGTGTATTCGTCTCTTCACTGTTAACATCTAACTTGAGAGGTGATAGTTGGGGAACCAAATAGAGTTCTATGTGGATTGGATTTCACATGACAAATACATCCGACAATAGGGTCTCAGATGGGCCGACATCAAAAGGGATCCTTAAGGTTATTTTACTGCAAGCTGATCGACCTACCTGTTCACGAGTTATTTGTACGTATAATAGCCACTTATGCGTAGTCAAGTGCATGCACAGTAAAAAGATTGAAATCGATTGGGCAAAATCGTACTTTATGAATCGTCCATGAGAATGTGTGTATCTCGTCTACCGGGAAAACATTAGGGAATTTGTCAGGTAATGGTAGTCGCAATTTATCTAAAATTACGAGATTTCAAATTGAATTTTATTAATTAATACGGATTTTCATACATAATTTTATTTTTGTTTCCTGAGTTTATGAACCTCTTGTCCGGATTATCGGCTGGGAGATCCAATGTACAACTAGTTAATGGTGGTCGAATTGAATAGAACGCCGGGCTCCCAGCAACCTCAGGCTCTCATCACTAGTACTTATGTCAATGTACTCTCCCATAACTTGGCAGACTCGCGCATCAACCACTTACATGTGGTCCGGTCCAACTGGGACGGATCCTGGATTTGGATTAAGGGGGACATGAAATCTTTTGGGCGAATAATGGATTGGATTATTCGTTCGCGATTCACGAAGCCTTGACAATAATAGCCAAGACGAGAAGAAATTCATCATGCCTTGATTCGTGACTATATATATAAAGTGAAGAGCTTAAGGTTAAGGAAGGTAACTGCTCCTCTTGCTAAGACGGTCCCTACCAAGGTCTTATATATATATATGGAGTCTGTAATGTTGATTCGCCCATAGAATCACAAGCATGCACTATTCAGATATAGATAAGAGGCCTAATGAACCAAAGTACGTCTATCTCCGTTCTCGTTTCGATCTCGTCCATCTGAAAAGTGATGCAACGCCGCCATATGTATCATTATCGTGCTAGGGAAACCTTGGAAATCATGAAGATGGTTTTCAAAAGCTGCTCAAAAGGAACAAAACTTGACAGGGAACAAGTTGACAAACACAAAGCTCTCAAAACAATATTACATAATTGTGAAGTTTCGTGGAACACGAAGCAACATATTTCCCATATATGGAAAGTATCACTTTGTTTGATATTTTAAATTTAAACGCGTTTTAAAATAATTCAAATTCGAGTTGAATCAAATTATTAAATAATAATTTTATTTTAGTTATAAATTTTTTTCAATCATATGATTGGATCAGATATCTAGCCAAGAGGGGGAGGTGTTGAAACACATTGAGTTAAACCTTACATATGGAAAGGGAATTAAACAGAGATTTGACGTTCAAAATCAAAGCGCTTGTGAACTGAAGTTAACTCTTTGTTACAAACCCTAGAGGGAGAGGACAATCGAAGCAGGTGAAAAGGTAGGGCATTGGTGAAAATTAGAAGCGGGAAA
The DNA here is from genome assembly GCA_900006705.1 of Sonneratia caseolaris. NCBI lineage: Eukaryota > Viridiplantae > Streptophyta > Magnoliopsida > Myrtales > Lythraceae > Sonneratia > Sonneratia caseolaris. The sequence goes on from CXYZ01010242.1 coordinate 473,421, forward strand.
GGCAATAGGTCAGAAAGAAGAAGAGAAATTACTGAGTTGGGGTTTTTTTTTTTTTGCCCAATTTATAGCAAGGAAGGAAGTTGCAGCGACCTTCACAAATAAAGCCCTGAACTTGCATTCTTTACCAAATTCTCTTCCTCTCTCTGCTGCACTCCAGTTATAACACAAAGCCGAACCCCTTCCATTATCAAGGGGGGAAAATAATACATACATACATACATATATATACCTCCAACCAGATTGGATTTCAAGCTGGGCTGTTGGGTATTTATAATTATAGAGCGTTGATATTTCTGAAAGGGGGGGAATAGAGAGAGGGACACACACACACAGAGATGGGGAGAGGGAGGGTGGAGCTGAAGAGGATAGAGAACAAGATCAACAGGCAAGTGACTTTCTCGAAGAGGAGGAACGGTCTCTTCAAGAAGGCTTACGAGCTCTCGGTCCTATGTGATGCTGAGGTCGCCCTCATTGTCTTCTCCAGCCGCGGAAAGCTCTATGAGTTTGGGAGCGCTGGGTGAGTGATCATTTGGCTGAATTCAGGACTCATAATGAAACTTATGCAATTAGCAGATTCTATCCACTCCAATCAGATTATATGTTTCTGGGTTTTATATGAAAGCCATTAGAATAATTTGTTTATATAATAGTTTATGAAGAGGAAACTAATTTTGGTTAGTCTATAGCTACTACAAGAAAAATGATAAATTTTTGGATTTTTCCGTGCTTTGATGGATATAGTTACCCTTTGACACATACTCTCTTCATGCAAACATGAGCACTTAAATTTCTTTTATATCAAATATTCGCATACATATATGTATTTCTTGTACAACCAAAAGATGTCTTGCATCCAATGTTCACTCGTCTCCCTGCAACATTTTGCTTGCGATTGAGATTGAGAGGTAACGACCGGTTTAAGACTAGGTTGCTTCCAATGGCGGATCGACATGTTCTAGGGTCTTTTAACAGCAGCGGCCTCTCGCTCTCTCTCTCTTTCTCTCTCTTTTTCTCTCACACATATGCCCGTATAAATGAGGAAAGTCGTGCTGAAGATTTTTGTTTTCCCTGATCTCTTGGCAACTGCCTGCGAGTAATTTCTATTGTTCTCTGGACAGAGAGAGAGAGAGAGAGAGAGAGAGAGAGAGAGAGAGTGTGTGTGTGTGTGTGTGCGCGCGCGCGTGTGTGACGAGGTTGTCATACTTTTCTACCATTGTGAAAGAACTGGAACACTAGGGTTTCTCTTCTGCTAACCATGTCCAAGTTTTGTTGTGCAACTTCTTTTTATTTTTGTCTCCATGTCTTTCAGTGCTTTGATCCTCTGGGCTCTTTCCCGCTCCGTCTATCTTTCATTCTTGGATCCTATGGGCTCTTCCCTGCACTCTCTCTCTCCCCACCCCTCCCCCCTCCCCTACTAATTAACGCCGCTGCCCCCTCCAATTTCTTGAGTTAGTCTAGAGGCTGGAGCAAAGTTCTTCTTCCTTTGAATTCATCGGATGCCCAGAGAGAATTTGCTTCTCCTCACGCACTCTTCAAAATGAGTTCCTCTTCAACCTCTGTTGGAAGAAAAGCCATAAAAAACCATCCCTCTGGATCTGAGGATAATTGGGTTTTCACAAGGCTTATCGTTATTAATTCAACGTGCAATTTCTTTCCCCTCTCGGAGCAGAAGGGTATACCTGACAACAAACGGAAAAATAGCACCAGGAAAGGAAGAAGGGAAAAACAGAAAAAAAAAAAAAAATCTCACCACTGCATTTTCTGATTGAGCATCAGATTGGCTAAGAAATGAGATATTCTTGATAAAGAGAATTGGAAGAAACCTGGGCTCGTTTCTGGAGTGGAGAGCAATGTTTCTTATGGATTCACTGTTAAACAGACCCTTTTAATTTCTTAATCTATACAAAATGGACTCAGTCAGTATCGACAATTAATATTTGTGGGTTTGACTCTTGCATTGATTTTCCATTCTAACTGAAATTCCGAGACACACGTCTCTCTAAGGGACAAGATAATTCTGTCTAAAGTATTATTCCATCTTATCCTGACATAACACATTATTATGTTAGTATGGAGATTGAAAGTTCAAAAACCTGGCCTTGTGTCTGAACATATAATGGGTTTGTGTCTGATCTATATGGTAACAAAACCTCTCTAACTTACTATGCTGTATTTTTTTTCCCCCTAAATTCTTGCAGCACGAGCAAGACCCTCCACCGATATCAGCATTGTTGTGGCTTCCCTCAAGACAACAGTGAACGTGATGCACAAGTTCGTAATAATCTTATTCTTCTTCAACTATGCAATGTTAAAAATAAAACCAAGATCTGTGGTAACATTGAGCTATAATCGTTCATTACTTAAAGTCTACCTAGCTAGGTTGGATGGATATACGTGTTTATATATATATATATATATATATAGGTTTAAGAGGTCTCATTTTCCAGACAAAGATCAAATCATTAATTGTACAGTACCATAACAAATTAGAATGTTCTTTATCACTCGGTCTATCCATCTTTTTTCTGTGGCAAAAAATAGTTCTGATTCTTTGGATGCTCTATTCCACGAACACAGAACTGGTGCGAAGAGGTTACAAAGCTGAAGGCAAAGTTCGAGTCGCTTCAACGCACCCAGAGGTAGGTGATTGAACATTCCTTCAATCCTTAAAGACAGTTAATATGCTGTGGCATACTCTATTATGGATGACTCGTCCAAACTTGGCAAAAATTGCACCCTCATATATCCTGTGCAGGCACTTGCTGGGGGAAGATCTTGGACCATTGAACCTGAAGGAGTTGCTAAATCTCGAGAAGCAACTTGAAGGAGCTCTTGCACAGACCAGGCAAAGGAAGGTACGATACGAACTCATTACATAAGCGCTCAAACGGTGAGCCTTTCATAAATTCCATGTCCAAGCCTGAGGAAGATTGAAAAGATCGGATTGATTGGATCCAATTCTTGCACTGCCATCTCAATTAACTGTGCAAGTACTCAATTAATTTCTTTTGATGGATCAACTGTTCCTGTGATCAGTTCATTAATTACCAATTTGACAAGATTCTGAAGTGAAAGAAATCAAGTGATTTAATCATTTTCCTGAAACCTAATTGGATGTGACACAATTTTCGGGAACACGGGAAAATTGATTTGGTATTCCGCATGATGGAACAATGAGATTGTATCGGCTAAGTTAGGGGACTGTACTAAGCAGAACTTCGTGTTCCCCATATTTGTGTTTGCTTTCACCGTAACGGCTTTGCGCATTCTGTGTAAGAGCACTTGTGACCTCTTCCATATGATCGACATGTACATTTCACAAGTTTTCGGACACAAAACAGATGTCACAAATCATTAATTTTATTGAACCCTAGGGAAATTCCTCAATTATGATTGCTGTCTGTTGATTTGCTCGTTTGATTTTCAGACACAGCTCATGATAGAGCAAGTGGAAGACCTGCGGAAAAAGGTATTTATGCTGCAACTGGCATGAAGGTCCAAAAATCAGTTCGTCTGCATTTTATTCAATAAGTTTCGGTCTGCATTTTGGTCTTTTGACTTCCAGTGTATGTTTTTGCCTATCTCTGCTGCATTTACAACTTCTAGCACATTATTATCTTCAATGATGTCGACTAAAGAGTTTATACCTGACAAAATTTAATTAATCTTGTCACTTATATGTCGTTTGTCCACTTTCATCTCTTCACTGCCTGAGAATGTGTTCGTTGGTTAATATTTCCGGCAGGAGAGGCAGCTAGGAGATCTTAACAAGCAGCTGAAGCTTAAGGTCTGAATTCTGTGTCTCAATTATGTACGCTTTATATATATATATATATATTCTTTTCAACTGAATGATTTGTAGTATTTCTCAACTCGATCGTTATATATCAGCTTGAAGCCGAACTATGGAGCTCCATCAATGGAGCAGCAGCAGCGGGGACTAGCAACTTCCACCTCCACCATTCCCAGCCTAACCCCATTCACTGCGACCCGCCAGTACCTGTCCTCCAAATCGGGTATTGCTGTCTCCCTTTTCATCATCAGTTTATCTGATAAGTAATAAATACATCCAGACAGGAAAATTCGTTCTGCATTTCACCCTAAACGCTCCTGTTTTCTACTTTTCTGTAACACCATCAATCATCGCAATTTACACTCTGGAACTGAAACAGGTACCATCAGTATGTGCACGCAGAGGGCTCCTCCGACCCAAAGGGCAGTATGGCTACCGAGACAAACTTCATCCAAGGATGGGATATCTGAAACGAAGAACACATTTCACCCTAAAACGTTAATGATTTGGTGTCGTTGTTAAGATTATTATACGGTTCCTCGGCTAAGGTTTCTTAATTTGATGTTCTTGCATTTACTACTACAACGTGCTGGATATGGCCATACTGGGTGCTGCGTTGCTGGATTTTCGAGGTATACATGCGAGTGTAATGACGTTCGATTTACTTTGATTTACAAATGGCTGTGACTGAATTTTACACGTGTCATCAGAAAATTAGATAAATATACAGTTGGCTATAATTTTGTTAACTTACTGTTCAAATCATCAGATTATACAGTTCGTCAAGCTAGGGTACCTGCACCAGCGCGCTTCCTCGCATGTGCCTCCTCCGCTAGGTATACACCGAAGTACTGATCCGCCGGAGAATCGCTCCTCACACTGACGACCAGCCTCGGCTCCACTACCTGCACCTGCATAATATATATATATATATACACGCACACCCACTAATGTGTCTTCGTCAATAGATTGTTTGACTCGATCAGAATGAAGAGGCATTGTAAGGTATATTCAAATGGGGCGATGGATTAATATACACATGCAAAACAAATAATCGTTCTCTTATACTGGTGGCGACGACAGTTGCAATCGTGCTGGCGATCGATCAGAAGAAAACCGGAGGAGAGGACGAGGAAGCTGGTCTTCGTCATGTTTGCCGTTGATATTTTCGTCCTTCGAGAGTCTCTAGGTTCTCGGTCTCACGCACCAGTATGGGCCTCTATATGTGACTGATAAGCCCAGCGTGAATTCAGCCTTCTTTCGTTTGTATGCCAAGCTTGTAACTCCCGTGCCCACGTCCGATTACCTTATATTTTCCATAATACGGTATACCCCAAAGTTTCAGGCTTGAATCTTACCGTGTTGAATGTAGGGACTGTATTGCCTTCAATTGAGTTATTAGTTCGCTGGGTAGTAATAACATGCAATTGACCGGATTTAAGATTTAAAACTCTCGAAATATCATCTAAAAATTAATGACAAATCTCAAATGATATAATATACTTACTAATAGATTTCATATACTATCAATATATATATATAAATAAAAGAACATGAGAAGTTTAGGTGCTGAGTTAGAACATATAATTATATTTTATATTAAATAATTAAATTTTATACCAAAATTCATAATCTCATAGTTTTTGTTAACTTAGTATAGTTATTTTATTAAAATGTTATTAAGCATTTAAAAATTATTATTTTCAAGATTAATGACACGTGGTGCTAATTCAGTTGCCACATCCATAATATTTTATTTTTTGTACTGCAATTTTCTCAAAAGCAAGGCAAGGATAGTTTGTTTTTTTTTTGCGATTAATTATTCTTAAAAAATAATTGCAAGGACAAAGTGAGTGGTGCCACATCCCCAAATGCCTGACTGGAAAATCTTAAGTTGGCTCTCCAGAAAGATGATCATCTCCGAGGAGGCGGCCCGATGAAGAGCTGAGTCTCTACATCTTCTGAGGTGACTCCGCTACCGCTCTCCCTCAGCGACGACGAGCTGTTCCACCCGACCAGCTGCCTGGCTTCTTCCTGCGGTTGGATTCCATGCTGTCAAAGAGCGCATCAATGGTTAGTTCAGAAGAATGCTCAGTACATCAATTGATTCAAGAGGCTTAAGGGATGATTGAGACAGGCCAGCAAGGCATCCGAGATCTCATCGAAACGTCTGGTCAGAGACGGAAGCAGGCACACGCTGGCCGTTCAAGCCAAAACCTTCTAACCCAAGAAAAGCTTATAATTAGACATTAAGTTCGTCTTTTTGAGTGCTTACCATAGTAAAGCACTTAAGGGCAGATTGAAAGAATGTCAGACTGCCCGATGAGTCGTTTACAAGCCAACCCCATGACCGGATCAAACTCGACAAAAGGTTGCTGGAAAGAAAGTTCGTATTTTTCAAAGCTAATTTACAAGACAGAATGAAAGAATGAATCAGACATTCTGATGAATCATTCCAAGGTTCCAGATCCAGCAACCTTGTCAAGTTGAACCAAATAAAAGACGCCAAAGTAGAAAGTTCATATGCATCCAGGTATACACTACCACTTACTGCTTGCGAATATGTTAGAATGAAGAAGGATGATAAAGAGGCAATCCGACGATATATGCATGAGCAAAACTGTATGATACACTATGTAGACAAGATGCGGTCATAAAGCAAGTTGACGTAGGATCATCATGCGATCCTTTCCTGCACACGTCCTTCTTGCAGAATTGCAGCACACTTAGCATCATTTTTCTTGAGTTACATTTTCTTCAGAAGTAAAGTCGACAGGATATATCATTGCACAAAAACGGAGTTTGTTAGCCTATCTGCGTACACTTTCATAAACACGGCATATGAAGTTTTGGTTTCGTCTGAGGTTAATCCAAGCACTTCAGGCGTCTGTACAAATCCACACCCAAATTATTTGGTGAAACAATACCAAAATCTTCGTCTGTGGGTCCATCCTGACGATATGCTTAAACGTTTGATGCAGGTAGATAATTTATAGCTGATTCCATGCAAGGAAACCAGATTTTGAAAATGCCAATAATTTTTCTTTCAACTTTATATATCTGAGTTTTCACCTCCGGTTTCCGAAAAGCTAAAATAACTAGGAACCCTTTCAAGTTCCATATAGGATTATAGCAAACTAAGGAACACATGAAAATTCAGTGCCCAGTTCACAGAGCAATATCAACGTATAATAGAGGCTTACCTTCTCGCACAGAATTGCATTTTCGGTGCATAGAACCCTCTCCTGGATTCAGAAGCAAATGTTCATCAGCCTCGGCAAATAGTGCTCATGTAAAGCAATTTATACATGTAGGCATATATTTGTGCATATATCTGACACTGTTCAGCACCCAAAAGCGAATTACCACATTGACCATGCAACGACCAGCTAGGGCAGAGCTTACCTTTTCTTTTAGCTTCTCAATCTGCTCTTTGAACACTTGAGTCTGAAAACAATCAGGAGGATAATAATTTCAGCAAAAACTCAACGAATTCTAACTTGAAATACGTGAAATAATTTTGTGTAAAAATTGTTTGGCTGCTCGTGCACGTGAAAGGAAAAGGATTGCCTTTCTTGCTCGGATATTGCTGACACTCAATTCCAGTTGCTGTTCGATCCGTTGGAGTTCTTCAACGCAGCAATTTCCCAAGCCAACTCCTAATAATTTCCTGAAGGCAAAGCAATTATAAAGAAGATAATTTGTGAAGTTCAATCCGTGAGTAAGCATATATAAGACGGAAATTAACATTCCGAAGAATCCAGAGGAATTAGTGAACCTTTTTGACGCCTCAAGAGCCTCTATCTTGTTCCTTAGATCTGCAGTTTCTTGCTTGCAGAGCTGCCATTTAGATTAGTTGTCAAATGGATCAGAGGACAGTAAGAGAATTTATATCTGTAATGCTGCATTATAGTGCATCTGCTTTCTGCATGTTCATTCATGGCAGATGCGCCTAGGGATTTGCTGAGAATGTACATTGATTTTTTTCCCCTTTTCTGGAAAAAAATAAAAGGAAAAAAAAAAGAGGAGATTTACTTAAATTTAAACTATAGGGTTCACGGACATTACTGTTGTCACATAAATTTTTAGAAGGAACGACGATAACTTACTAACAGACAAGAAACAACAGCGCTTTGCAATTTACTAGATTAATGTTCCGGCAGGATATGAGAAATTAAGCAGGGACAAAGGTACGCCTGCACTGTAACTTGTGAGATGAGCTGAACCAGAATGGCAGAGGAACAGAAGAACAGCCGATGATTGAATCGTGACCTGAATTTCTTGTTCGGTCGACCGCTTCTCTTCCTTCCCCCTGTCTTTCGTCTGCTTCATGTAGCGCTCTATTGTCCCCTGCATGCTGAAGACCTCGTATATATCGAAAAACTGTGTTATCCTTGCGTGGCTATCAAACACAATAACATCACGTTTCTCACTAGTGATCTATGAAACTTTACTTCTCTTAACATTCTCGTAGCCTACCAATACCCGAACTAAAGCCCCCTGGTAAGTAATCGAGTTTAAGCATCTGTCTTGTAATCGCATAACCTTTCAACCATATTATGTGATCGACCGTGACTAAAGATCAATGTAAATCATAAGTTCAAATCATCGTCAATTTGGGACTCTCTATATCCATTAATTTCATTCTTCCTGCAATTCCCATTTAGGTCCATATTTTTTCTTATTAATGGTCGAAACTAATTGATGAGATAGATATCCGCTTACTTCCCTGTCGTCCGGATTAACTAACATGGAGAAACAAGCGAAAGTTTAAGCATTAGATACTGGGCAACTATATCTAACGGCTAAGACACATACCAAGTGCACCGGCTCCCCTTTCTCGACAAACTACACATGTCTTGACTAATGAGAAAATTCTTTGAAGTATTTCTTGCATGAAAAACTGTTTCCCAGTAAGTCGTGAAATATTTCCAACCCATAAACTGGAACAAGTCATCGGTGAAACGTCTAGGTTTTAACTTCTAAGACGGCAATTCAAGGGAAAATGGTATTGAAATTGTGGTATTTCAGAATGTCCTTAAACCTGGAATAACAAAGAAAGGACCACACTAAGCAAGCAGACCCTTGAAAAGCAGCAAATTAACTGACGAGGAAAAGAATTTTCAAGAAAGCATGGAGACATGCCTAAAATAGTTGTAACCCATGATGGGCTTCTTTCTCCAAGGCAAATTCTGAGAGTACGAGAGCACCAGAGGGACGGAATCATCAAAAGCTGGAAGACATGTTAATGGCATAGAGTACTATGGCTATAAATAGCATAGCCTCTGAGAGAGGGTCCAAGATCTCATTACTTCGATAAAAGGAAACAAAGAGACTATCTTATAACACTTGCTGTGGAGCGACCCAATGACGACATTTTTTGTGAGTGAACAGCCCGGGGAATCATTTTCCATTTGAGACTTCTCATAAAAACAGATACGCTGTACTTGGCTTATCATTAATCAATTGAAATTATTAGTACTTGCTTCTTGGTACATGACAGAATTTATGGGAAGTTGCATCTAGGTAACTTATACTTGTGTTAATTTGAGTTATTCCAATTTGATATAGTGTATTCAAATGAGCTGATGTTAGTAAGTACATCCCCATATGAGGATCCCCTACAGATCGGGTTAAGTTAATTGTTTTCTCGGATCAGGTTGATCAACCAACTTTTCATGCTAAACTACAGTGAAAGAAGGTACAGAAAAGATTTGGCAAAATCATAAATCAAATGCTTTAGCCCTAATAATCAGATATCATCAGTTATAGTCTTTGCCAAAACTTTTTTAACGTAGTGGACAATTTAATTACCTGGAACTAGCAAATTCGTAGAGCTTCCCTCTGGGAGAGAAGATCACAACTGCCACCTCCGCGTCGCAGAGCACGGAGAGCTCAAACGCCTTCTTGAGGAGACCACTGCGCCGCTTCGAGAACGTTACCTGCCTGCTCGTCGCATTCTCGATGCGCTTCATCTGGGTCTTCCCCCTCACCATCTTCTCTCCTAACTGGTTTCTCTACCTCCCTGATGGAAAGGATCGATAGATACTGTTTTCATTTCTCAGTGATTATTAGACGGCATAGATGCAGCTACGTCAGTAGAAGCTAACACTACATGGGTTTGATCAGGTACAAAAGAAAAAATGCTTGATGTTTATATTTTCGAGGCTAAGGAATGATTAGTCACTGAACCAGGAAAAAAATGGAATTTATGGAAGGGAAGTGAGCATCTAGGATCAGTACAAAGAAATGAATTATTACTTTCCTTTGAAGAGATTGACTGAAAACACTACACCAAAATCGGACACTTCACCCGTAGTTTTCGAAAAAGATTGAAAAGTAGATCTTGGCTTCGATTAGAAATTACATCTGGAAAATTTTGAGAGCCTTTCATGAGAAATCGATCACTGGAGAACTTGCCCAGATTGCCAAAGGAAAAAACCCAGAAGAAAACTCACCTCTTTCTTTCTTTCTACCCAACTTATGTGCTGAATATGAAAATCTCTTACCAGGAAGACAAGCAAGAACGGGTACTGATCCTACAGATTCGACCATTAAAGAAAATGGTATTCCAGAAGGAAGGAGATTCCGAGGACTACCCAAAAACTAACATGGAGAAGGAGTTCTGAAACTTACCAAAACTAGCCAAAAGAGGACTCAACCCTGAAGGAGTACTTACGAGGAGGAAGGGAATGGAGAGTCCAAAATAAGGCAAAGAATGGAATCAAAGCAAAAGCAAAATCTGAGGGCAAAGAAGGTGATGAAGAAGCAATTATGAGGAGTGGTGAGTATTTTTTCGCATACATGGTGTGACTTGAAAAGATGTGTTCTCAAATAAAAAAAAAGCATTTTTTTGGGAAAATTTTTGGATCTCTTTCTTCTTTCCATATCAGTGCATCGCCCCTATTCCATGTCTCAAATGACTGAAGAACCCAACCTAAAGAAGAAACAATGACAAATATCTCCGCTTTTTAAATATAATGCTAATTGAAAAAACACTAATAGTAGTTTAATCAGGCAGAGGTTAAGGTGTGTTTGAAAAGATAACCTCATCCCTTTACTTGTTTTGGTAATTCGACAATGCCGCAGCCCCACTAGGAAATGTTTACCCTCCCCACTGTCTCTGATGTCCTATCGTCTCTATTTTAACCATTCTTTTGCAACAATTTGATCAACGCTAGGCTCAACCATGAACGCTGATCCAACCATGAAAGAGGGCAACACTGTTCGGCAACCAAACCTAAGCATTTTCCATTTGTAATGCTTCAATCTAGTTACAATAGAGATCTACACCCAAAAGCTTATGAGTTTGGACCAGCCACACCATAAATTTATGAATCGCTCACTTGTACCGGTGGTTCTATGGATATTGCATATCCTAGTTCGTCCATGTAATTTGAAGCTAAATTGAAGCTTGTTGGTCCTATGGGTATTACACGGTCTAGCCAGTTCATGATTGGAAGGGACCTATAATCTTAGTTTAAGGAGACAAAGTGAAACAAAAGTTGAAAAAAAAAGATCAATAATTTAATCATGAAATTAATGAAATTTACGTAACATTTTACATGATCTCTCAAATTCAGTGGGAGCAAGTGCACCGCTTGCACCCATAAATTCGCCAGGGTTTCATCTTATCAAGCCCTCGATTCTTCAGTGAACTTTGTGCGTATTCCTTTCACATTTTATGATCAGTGGGAGGAGGATAGGAGAGATGGGAAAATAGGCTGCGCAGAGCATCGTTTACGCCAAGAAGGAAAAAAAAAACACTCTTCGTCTTTCTCTTCTGCCAATTATCTCAAGAGGGTCTGTAATTTTTGTGGGTAATGTGTCAAAAATGGAAAGATAGAGAGAGTGAGAGGGTCCACCGTCCACTGGGTAAATATGGAACGACGTCAACGTCGTCCGTACAATTAACGTACGAAAGTCGACCAATCAGGAGCCGAAAACGCGATGGGTTGTGCTATCATTACTTCCTCTTTCTTTTTTTTCGGGGTCAAAACAGAGGCAGCCAATCAGCTCCTCCTTATGCGGGCCCCACCACCTGTCTCCTCTATTCCCTCGTCCCTCTGCTTTCCAATTTTACCCCCTCTTTTTCTTTTTTCTTTTAATAAAAAAATAATTACAATGATTTATTATTTTTTTTTACGGTCGATTTTTATAATGAAAATATAAGCCAGCCCACCTCTTCCTCCGTTTTCATTCTCAGTTTCTCTATTTTATTATCCGTCGCGTGTAAATTGTCATATCTTTTTAGGTGAATTTTTTCTTTTCTTGATGAAAAAATCGGTGCATAGGCAAACGGCCTATTTCCCACGTTTTCCACGTACATACAGCTGCTCCTTTGTCCTTTTTGGCACAACATTATAGACTCCCGTGAGTGTGGATTAAATTACCCTAAATTTTTATAATTTGATAATAAATTATTAATTTTACATAATTAAATATATTAATATTTTTTTACATATTTAATGATGTATTATTATTTTGATCAAATTATTATTATTATTATTATATCAAATATATTAATTATATGCGTATATAATTCACACTCTGGACAAATTTGGACATGCTTAGCTTGTACGGAATATATATATATATATATCTCATGCGTTAGACAGGCTAGTGCCTAAATTTTAAAGTACCTTACCCTACCAACTAAATTGTACGAAAAATAAAAATTAAATTAACATAATTATTTTTCAAAACTTTAATATTCTTTTCCCTAAATAAGATACCTTAAATTATGATTATATTAAACTTATAACTAAATAAAGTTTTTACCATTAAGTAAACTCATCCCACCTCAATACGTGTCGATCGGACCAATAAATCTCAATTATCATGCGCTGTACACGCGAAACAAGAAATGGATGCCCTAATCGCAGCTCCCCCTAGGTGCCGATGGTGCAGTAAGTTTGCTCATTAAGATATTTGACACCTTGTGCTGTGTGTACAAAGCATACATGACTAGATCCTCGGAATGGATCACCTTTTAGCATGTGTAGTGCAGACGCTTGTCAGGGTCGAAATTGCAAAATTAACCCACCTTTTTTGGGTAAATATACTCTTATTAATTTATATTTGAGTAAATAATTTTACCATTTAAAGCATGCCAAAACCTTTTCTTATCCGTAAAATTTGAAAGCTGTCGAATTGATTGCAGTAATTATGCTGATCCTAATATTAATAATTTTTGTGGGCTTTGGATTAATTAAGGTTGCTTTCAGAAATTCCTCCCTGTTCCCAGATCTGTTGGGTTCAGACAGTAACATGGGAGGCCACGATTCGTCGTGACGAAGTGGGGGGGGGGACCACCGCGCGTGATGTTGGCTTTTGCTCCACAACTCCCAATTTTCTTTTTAATTAAAAAAACAAAAGAGGAACACAGAGAATTCCGGTTGGTTGATCGCAATAGACGGCATAGATTTAATGTCGGTGCCTGTGCTGCGCGCGTACGTAATCACAAACCTTCCCGGAGGGACGCGATTGGCCAGTGCTTAACATGCATCTAATGATGGGTTTAGGGTTAAGAATAATCCATAAAATACCATACGAATTTTCACTTAATCTCATCCCTTTTTTAATTAAATTATCCTAATTTAATTTAATTAAACCTGTGAGCCCTTAATTCTCATTTCCTCCTCTCTCTCTCTCTCTCTCTCATTGCTCAGAAGGTTAGTTAAATATAAGGGGTTATAAAACTACTTAGAACACAAAAGATTTAAACCAAAATTATATTAAAAACCCAATATAGGGAATAAAAAAAAGTCAAAAAAGAGAAAATAAATAAATGCACGTTTTGAAATTATACAATCTCATCAACCGTCGTTTCTCCCTCTTCTATCTTGATGGCTATCGTTTCTCCGTCTTCAGATGCACGTGAATGCCCCAAACCGGACGAGAAGAGTGCTATCAGCAGAGGATTCTTTCTCAAGCAGGCAAGGAACTCTTCCTTGCTGCATCTTCTGTCGCCACCGGCATCGAACAACCCAAACAGCTCGTGGGCCTGCGAAAATGAAAGAGAGAAAGAACACACCGGGATGGGATTTGTTAGGATGGCTTGTGCCTGGGAGCACGGGAAAGATCAATGTGCATCACAGAGGAAAGAAATTCAATAGCAGTCAAATTACTACCACGATACTGGCGTAAGAGCAGTATAGCCCCTATTGTTTCTGGAACTGGGTGAAGTTTTATTTTGATATGTTAAAATACCATTAATGCGGATGAGAATACACACAGAATGCACGGCAAATATATAACACACTTGTTCACTATGGCCAGTCCGAACCGAAATACTACTGATTTATTTTTCTAAACTAGGAATGGAATTGATTCTCATTTTCACAAGGCGTATAGCTGATGCCTAGATTGCATGGGGTTTGATTTGGATAGGAGAACTCTGAAATTCCTCTCTCCAAATGGTAAAGATGAAGGCAGTAAAGGCAGGCTTGAACAGAATATCCAGTGGAGATTTTCTTTTCCAATTGTCAGTAGCCCAGTCTAATTGAATTTTGCCCTAGCATAGAAATAGGCAAAGAGAGGTAAAACGTCTGAGATGGCACTTTGCATAGCATGTAGGTTGCAGCAAGACCCAATTATTTGGTAAGAAATGCAATCAACAGACGTAAAAGTTTTTGAAATATTTATCTTTTTTTCTGAAAGATTATCACAGATTGTCTGATGAGCTAAAGCCCAATACCTCATCTTTGGTCATCTCTGGGATGGCTGGTCGGATGCTGTCTCCAAACTAACGTGAGAAAGAAAAAAACATGGAACAACTAATTAGCACATTGAATTTCATTTTTTGGGAATAAGTGGCGACAATGTAAAATTCACAAACCTGCTCTTCTGAAACATGACCATTTCCTTCAGCATCACAATCAAGAAATGCCTGTTCACAGGCCTGCCTGAAAAGTGGTTGCCTAATCACCTGTGCTGAGGCATATAAAAACTGCAGAAACAAAAGATACAATCAATCCATTTTGTAGTCATAATGGAACCATTGGATTGTCAAGGAAGCATCAAAATTAAAGAAATCACACTCATTCTTGTGCAAGCTTCAGAAAATACAAATGAGGAGCCATGCAAAATAACTACCTGTTTGAATGTGATATATCCATTATTCTCGACGTCAATGAACTGAAAAATCTGTCAACATCAATTTTCATAGAATTCAGAAAAAAAAAGGTTAAAAGTAGATTTTTCTTAATTGAGTGAAAATATTATATCTCAAGAAACGAGAACATTCTCAAGCATCGGGAAGATGTTACAGTTAGGCACTCTTGAGAGTACTAACCTCATTGGCAAGATTAGAAAATTTCAATCTTAGGGCGCCCAAAAAACCATTTAACGTAACATGACCACTGCATAGAGAAACAACTATAGCTTACAATATGTCTTTTTCATAGTAATGATGCAGGTGAAAGGTCTGAGAAAGAATTATGCAATCAGTGGCTGTGCCACCTCTATAACTTATTCAATTAACTGCTCAAAATCTAAAAGATGACTGTAAAATGTAGGGACCAAAAAAGGGACAAGTGGGAAATGGTGAAAGACTGGGCAAGTACTGTATTGAATTAGATCATTCAGTCAAAAATCACATTTGTCATTAATTCATCTTCATACTGAATCATTAAGAGGTTTTTTAGTAGAGTTTCTTTCCCTCATTCCCATTTCATTGGAACTTGTTCACAGAAAATGCTGAACAATGAAGTTACTAAGAGAATTCAAGTATCCATATATAATTACAGTTGCAGACACCAAGACTCATGCCACCTCAGCTCATCTGTAAATTATTATTGTTTCAGCAGTGCCTTATATTAGGTAAGGATAACGGCAATGATAATTTGAAAACAAGAAGAAAACTAATTGGCAACAGTACCTGGAATCTGGGTTCATGGAGAGAAACTTGTCAAGAAAATTAACAGCTTCCAAGCTTTTGACATGAAATAGCTGAACCAGAAAGAATCAAACTGTAAAGTCAAGCATGATTTCGTATTCTTTGTTATATTATATAGATAATTGTCTCATGTTGAACATTAAATTCATCAATCTCAAAACCAATTGCAAAGGAAGTCAAAATGGATGAAGATATTTCAAGATCAGAATCTGAATAATTATTGTGGCTAAGCAGTATATTATTCCATGTTCACCCGCCAAAAAGGACAAACTAAAATTCAATATTTTTCAGAATGCTTGGAGGAAACAAATTCCAGGGTCTCAAGGTTCTAACATGTTTTTCCCTTCCTATGGAACTCCTAGACTTAGCTTCAAAAATTGGGGTATTTGAGTACTCACTGATTCTACTTGAGCCATTTCAACCATGTAGCTCGATGGATTCTCCTGTATTAGTCCATGTCACCAAATGTTACAATCATATATTGAGAATATTCAGATAATAAACAGTAGAATTTGGGAAATTTTCAAATGTTGTCATTCCAATTTTTATCCACTCTCATCACTCAAAGTCAGACACGTAATATATATTCTAAAATTTTAAAATTCATGATTTAGTTGTTACTTATACTCTAACAAAGAGGTGGATCAAATGGCCTCAAGGAACATAGCATGAGCAATCTCGCCTTAAAATTAGATAAATATGCAGCCTCCACCGGAAATCAATTTTGACTTGTTTGTGTACAAAGACATATAAACCATACTTGCTGTGATTCAGATGCTTTTGTGAGAAGCATTATGTCCCCATAGGAATGAGATGTTTGGGCAACATTTAGAGCCTTTGAAACGGCGTGCCTAGTCTGCAAAGATCAAACACAAAATAAACATTAATCAGTGTTCCATGCTTATTCTGATGAATTTTATAGACAAGTAGGTAATCCTTCCTAGAACATAATATCACAAAGATATATTCTAGGGTTCCTCTAAAAACTGCCATTCCAAAATTTTTATCTCTGCTAGGATAGCTAAATATGATGACTGCTTTTAAAAGAACAGATTCAGGCATGTTGAATCTTTTCAAGAAATTAAAAGAAATATAAGCTCACCCTCTTTGCAAAATGGGCTGGAATCTCTTTTTGGTTCTCTAGAGGAAAAACTACAGGAAGATACTCCACCTGTTCAAATCAGAGGAAAATGAAATAAACAGACAAAATTTAAAAGGAAGAAGACCTAAACAGCTTGCCATGTGAAGTCATCTACCATGTACCACCAGTCCCAGGTAGTAAAGAAGTAACCTTAAAATAATAAGAACCATTTAAAATGTTCTCTACCAGAGAGTCATTACTATAGAAATTTATCCCTACGATGCAACAGGCTGGAAAAGAGGAATTTCTATTATATCCCTAAAAATAATGAGTATTTTAGAAATTGACTGATAATCAGTTTTGAACAAGAAGTGTGAAACCCACACAAACACTTCTGTTCAAATAGAGGGGTTTGAAGAAAGAGGATTCAGAGGGAAAGTATCATTACTCTAAATCCATTGAGTCAAATTGGGATTTGTTTTTTTTACCAGAATTGAAGATAAAAGGTTTCTTTGTATGTCAAGCAAACCAATTAAATTTGAATGGAGGGATGTGAAAGATCAGCCTCCCTTAAGTCCTTGTAGATTCTTCCATCCAAACATAGACAAAAATGAAAACACTATATTAGACTGGATCTAGGTCAGTTTTTCCTTTAACAAGAGCAATACCTCCATAAAATTGTGAAACTGTGTGAACATCCTGAACATTAGCTTTCCCAAAGAGATGTTCCCCCTGAGTATTGAACAAAATGATATCAATAAAGGAATTATTGAAGACAAAGCAGAATAATGCAATGTCCAATAGGGAAGGAACCTACCAAGACTGATCAAAGTGCACATGGGGATATCGAACAATAATTGGTTGAATAGCAAAACCGGGAATGAATGCACCAAGTTGGAATGAGATTAGGAACCTCCCATTTGTCGTTGTTCCCTCAGGAAATAGCAATACACGAGGAAATCTACCGGAAGAGGCTTTTCTCTGTATTCAGATCCTCGAAACCAGATTTCTGTATCATATAGCTTATAAATTGAAGAAGATCATTTAAATTTTCTTCCAGTAAAGCAACAAAATAACTAAAATCTACTTTAATTTCAATTAAAAATGCAAATAGAGCTCACATTGTGCCCAAATAACTAGATTGCTAATCGAAAAATGAAAGGAAGTATCTAATATGTACAGCATGCAATGGTTATACAAACATAAAACCATGGCAAATCAATTCTTTTTTATAATTACGGGCAGTTTTTGGGAAAAGTGCTATTTGTATAAATTTCGTATGAATTTTATACTGATGCCTGTAGAAAATAATTGAAAATTTAACTGAGAAGGGAATTTTCAGTAAAACCGTTATTTTTATTCCATTGCTTCTATAACATAATTAAGATGAATAGCGATTATTGCATCTAAAGCAACATCCTGATGATGAGTAGCAGAAGCTTTCTACCTTTATCTCATTAACTGCATTCTTTCTTGATGATGGTGAGAACCTATTGACGTATATTACCTACAACGCAAGATACCAACTCTGAGTTAATGACCAAGCAGACCGAAAACTGATACTTGAAATTGCTAGAAAAATCAGGACTTACCTGCATTGCCCTGATTATAGTTCCAACAAAAGGTATAGAATCATGGGATTCAGATGCAACCATGGTCGGAAAAAGTTCATAAAAGTAAAAGATTGGCTCTACATATGATACATGGTTTGACACAACAATTGGGGCGGCCTCCCTCGGAGCTGGTTTCCCTTTTCGTCTAATCCACTGATAGCTGCAAAGCAAAACACAACCTTCTTAGGCACCAATATACTTGTCCCATCAAATTGTCAATATAAATAGATGCAACTTCGAGAAGGACTATTCACTTCTTTGAAACATCGTTGTTTTCTCCTCTCAGCTTTCAACTAGAGATTTATAAATTTAAGACACCACTGTCCTAATCCAAGAGGTCCAACTTTTCCTCTATCAAGAACTATTGCTATCTCACTAATCTCCACATCCAAAGAGCTCAAAGTAGTTTCAGATATTCAGCAAACAGAAGAAAAGGGCTGCTGGGACGGTAACCTAAACTACTCAGCTTCTGCTACAACTGGCTATATAATCTTTACAAGTCGAATTCAGTAGCGAAGTCAAAATCGTGGTTGACCCCTTGAATTGACAACATTCAACAGAGCAGGCGGCAAAACTATGAAGTTCGCTTGAGTGAAAACCAGAGAGAAGATTCGATTAGGATACGTTGATTCCCCCAAAAAACTGACAAGACCGATGCTTTAAAAGAAGAACAGTTACCATAGCACAAAGAACTATGCAAAATCGACCGTCGACTTAAGTCGGGGAAAACATTAGTTAGAGGCCCACTTAAGGTCTTTTAACTCAGCCAAACCACTCCCCCACTGATTCAGCAGGAGTTCCAATGATCCGAGAAAGAAGAGCTTCAATTATACTCACCCGAATGAGAAAAGGATGCATCGGGCACAAATTCGTGTGACCCACATGACTCGGCTCCGCCAGACAGGCATCGGGTTCTGCCGATCCTTCCAACCTTCGAGGGCTAACTTAGTGGCTACATACCCCACGCAAAGAGCAGCTCCGAAGATCAGAAGCCTAACAGCCGCAACGGGAAGGCAAATAACAATCTTGAGGACCTCGTATATCCCATCAATCCTCTCTGTCCCGTTCTTGAATGGGTCGACGTTGGTGGGCAGCGGAACGGAGAAGGGCCGGCCGCCCAGGAACTCGTAGGGGTTCCGGTGAGCGGAGGCCTGGGTGTTATGTTGTGGGGCATGACGGTTGTGATTTTGGGTGTAGCTTTTACGATTGTTGGGTGTTTGTGGGGTCACATCGATGGTGAGGAAGGAGTGGTGGGGACGAGGAGAGGTGGCCGGGAGGAGTGGAGAGGTGAGGTCCGGGTGCGCCATAGATGCTAGATGCTTCAACTCTCAGATAAAGGTCAATGCTAGATTTTAGAGAGAGACGAGCACAACTCTCTGGTCCCCGAAGAGAGAAGGCTGGGAATGGAAGTGGAGTTGAACGGTAGGTGCAGACGGGGGGGAGGCATGAAGAGAACAACTCTCCCTACTAAATTACTAACGCTCTCTCCTGTGAAGGAGGATTAAAATAAATAAAAAATAAATAAAAACAGTTTCACAAAATCCTTACACAAAAATTGATTATTTGTTATTTTGATTAGAACATTATTTATTTCCCTAATCACAATAATTGTTGGGTTATTTACTTATTTGTTAGATTTTAGCCATTTAACTGCCAACTTTGTGGCGAATCGAACTTAGAGCAGTGAATTTAAGTTCATACATTCAAATCGTCTCTTACCTCTTAAAATGTATTTATTAGTTGTGAGATATAATGAGGTTATCACTGTCTTCATAGTCCATCCTTTTAGGCAATAAGAAATTGATGATTTTGTATTATTTGTTTCCCCACATATCTTTACTTCACGAATTTTTTTTTAGAGACAGAAATAGCAGTTAATTCCAAATTGCTCTGTCCCCTTCCTCCGACATCTTCCGCTTTACGAGTATACTGGTTGACGAACGTGTTTTAATTTATTAATATTGATTTTTTATTATTTTATTATACTAATAATACCGCCAAGTTCATCTTTAGTCAAATGGATTAAACCAGAGTACGGCTGTCGTTTAACTCGAAAAAATGGATCCACGAATGAACACAAGTGGCTGTGATGACGTGACGTAGCTCCACCGCCCTCTTTTTTCTTTTCTTAAATTATCCGAATTACAATAATAAATAAGACGAGATAAGAAGATCAGTCGGTCCAAATCCATAGCGTGTGACCTCTCGGGATGGTCGGGAATAGATGTAAGATAAACTGAGAGGATCGTGCCGCGTGCGGCAACTGGGCCTTCAGATCCCACCATTCACCGGCCAAGATGGCATCGCTTGTGGAGCCACAGCCACTTGGATTCCCCTTTCGTCCAAGCGGAGTGCTGCTGGGTGGAACTAACTGCGTCCTCGGACATTGTGAAGCGGAGAGTTCTCGATTCTCTGCACCCGACAAGGCCTCCAGCTCGTCGAGCAATTGCTCCATTTCCCGAGTCGTCCACACATGACGCCAGCCCCAGTGGGGGTGGGGGTGGCGGTGGTGTTTGTGCTCCGGCTGCTGCGATGATTCAGATGTAGAGAGTACGCACATTTTTGCCACCAAAGTAGCTGCAGAAAGATATTTCTTGTCATCTCTTTCGAAGATTATCGTTTATAGTAACGTAGAAAGACGAGCTTGCTTCATATTAAATTAGAACAGGTATGAGTTGCTTGCAGCTGATATAAAGATAGCTGCGAAGTTCAAGCCTCCCTCAAAGGGCTAAAACAATAAATACACGAGACAGCCCCGACAATTAGAGTGGGAATTTCTTCAGCTGCTGTATGTTCCATCCGTTTCCAGCTGTACCTTTTGATGATTCCGTCACTTCTTTCAGCAGGTGCATGGAAGCAGCACTATGCAACACAGCAATAACAAGCCGGTAATTAGTAGAAACACCGAGATCTCCTCTTCTTCATGACAGCAGACTGAATTCTTCCCAGCTCCCACCCGATACGGAATTTCACTCCCAACATATCTCCCAGTCAAGAATCTTGCTTTAAATGATTTGGATCATCTTCTGGATTTAAGTTCCATAGAAAAGGAAGAGCTAATCTTCATCACTAGAGCAGAACTCCCTGTCGCTTCTACTGTTGCTTGAGTAATCAGACCCTTTCGAGCTGCATACTTCTTCCGTCTGTGTGTAGGAAACAAGACTCCCAGTCACCAAGAGGAAACTGTCCATCTGCTGGGGGTTTATAGTCCCTCCCTCTCCAAACCACTATCTGTTCCTTCTCGAATGTCACAAGAATACATGGAACCAAGTCCTGCAAAGATACATTCTCGAGTGAGCAAACAACTGAAGATGTAAAGATAGCCCGACATACATCTAGGATGCATGGCTAATCTAAAGTGGATTGAAGAAATCAAGTAAAGAAAAGACTCCATTTATCTGTCTTATTTCAAAACCTACAGCAAATTCATACCATTGGCCAGAATTTTTCGAGGTACGATGAAAAGTGTGAAAAATCAGTATAGTATCACGACAAATTGGCCTACTTAACATTCCAGTCCAGGAACCATTTTAAAGATTGTTTTCATTTTTACATGTGACTTTTCTTAGTGATATGTTTTCTATTAAGCAGTTGAACTTACTAGGAGCAAGGTATAGTCCTCACCTTAATCCTGCTAACAGAATTTAGTACTTTACTTGCCCAAGGATTTCTCCATAAAGAAAATTAACATTTGTGAATCATCAGATAGTGTTCATCTATGACGAGAATTGTATTCAACTGGGCAAAAAAACAGAACTGAAGATAAGATTGGATAATAGGTTGTGTTATGGTGAGAATTCAACAATCAAGTTATAGTTGTTCTATACATAAAATGCCAGTGGAAGTTATAAGGTTATTGTTCCTCATTATTATGCAGTGACACCATAGATCATCAATGAATCAATCATGATTTTGATAAGTGAAGACAAACAAGAGCAAAGGAAGGACTTACTCTAAGTTTGCAGCCTATTTTCTTGTAGTCACTCCTCTCCAGCCCCTGGCAGTCTATACGAACTAATTCATTGGTCAGAAAAGCATCTCTCACCATTGGCACCAAACTCGCATAGTACCCATTTTTAGCTGCAGTGTAAGCACTTCGACTTAGAAATCACAGGAATGAAGGATCCAAAAGCAATTTGAAAATTAAAAGGATGAAAGCAAAGAAGATTTACCGAGTTTTGTGAGAGGAGGAACAGATAAACCTCGCTTCCTCATTTCCTTGGTTTCTTGGATGC
>CXYZ01010242.1:517909-567936 GCA_900006705.1 Sonneratia caseolaris
AATAAAAATAAAAATAAAAACATATTATAATATACTTATTTTATTTTACTAGACTTATATTTATATTTTATGATGAATTTGGGACTAACATTATAACTATATTAATGATTTTGATTATAAATCATAATTAAATTATAATATTATATTATTAATATGATTTATCAAACATACGGTTCAACCTATTGAACCCCCGGTCCGACCTAGGAACCCATGAACCCATACCTTGACCGGTTCCCGGCCCGGTCCGGTTTTAAAAACTATGCTATCAATTTATAAATATAATGTGACATAAAAATAAAAACCCATTCCATGCTTTCTAGCTTCTGGATTCTGTTGGCAGGAATTATTTATTGCCGGGAGTGACACGACATCGACAACGGTGGAGTGGGCAATGACCGAACTTCTTCGAAATCCCAAAATTCTCCAGAAGGCACGACAAGAGCTCTTCACAGTCATAGGAGCCGAACGACCGATCCAGGAGTCCGACATGAACAAACTCCCTTACCTCCAAGCCATCGTCAAGGAGACACTGAGGCTCCACCCTGCGACACCGCTTCTCATCCCTCACAAGGCCAAAGACGATGCCAAGGTTTTCGGGTACGTCGTACCGAAGGACACTTTGATCATGGTGAATGTTTGGGCCATCGCAAGGGACCCAAACAACTGGGCCGATCCCTTGGAATTCCGTCCTGAGAGATTCGTAGGGCTGAGTGTCGACTACAACGGGAGCAACTTCGAGTATATTCCCTTCGGGTCAGGGCGCAGGATCTGCCCCGGCATGCCGCTCGCAAGAAGGATGGTTCC
The DNA here is from genome assembly GCA_900006705.1 of Sonneratia caseolaris. NCBI lineage: Eukaryota > Viridiplantae > Streptophyta > Magnoliopsida > Myrtales > Lythraceae > Sonneratia > Sonneratia caseolaris. Next base: position 518,714 of record CXYZ01010242.1, read on the forward strand.
CTTGATGCTGGGCTCCCTAGTTCAGGCATTTAGCTGGAGACTTCCAGGAGGGATCTCCCCGGAGGAGCTGGATATGGAGGAGCTGTTCGGTGCCTCCTTGAAGAAGGCCGTCCCTCTATGCGCCATTCCTAGCTAGCGCGCCAAAGTTATCTTGAGTTATCTGTGTGTCTCTGTGTTTTCTGCAGTTGGGAGCGGCGGTAAGCGCCCTAGAGTAGAAAAGACTAAATAATGTGAAGGCCCTAATAATATAGCCAAATAACAGCGCTCCAAAACTTGTCAGCAGGTACTAATAAAATTGCATTCGGGCAGCATTGCGGACGAGTTTTGCGCTAGTTAATCTGCACACCAGCCCCAATTCTTCTAATGCTCATGATATATATACAACGCATGTCTTGGGAGTGAGTTATACCAGAGGCCGTGAATCCGTTCAATTGATGTTCCATGATGTGAATGCAGTAGCCGTATGTATAATTAAGTCAATACTCCGGAATTCCGGGATTAGGCCACTCAGGGATCGAAGTATGCATGGGTCGACCATGCCCACCTGAATTCAACGCTTACGCTTAAAAAGCTGACAAACGCAATGAGGGATCTCGATGTAACGCATCTAGTTCTGCAAGTCGCCAGTTCTTGAGGGTGACATTTCGCTTGTAAGAGGAAATGGATTTCTAGAAGAGATTCACGTTCGCACTTCCTGGACGACATTTTCAGCTAGCGCCGATACTCATCCAATTAATTTCGCTGTCGCATATACATAATTACTGAATGTGGAAATTTACGAGGTTTACTGTAGTGGCAAAGTGAAACATGTACTTACTAACTTGACCGTGAATGATCAATCCAAATGCACATTCGATAACGATCTGACAGTGTACCAGCTGTACACCCGAGCTATTCTGATCGATCAGTTTGTTTTCTGGACCACGGGCCGTGTGCAAGTCGACTAATGCATAAATTCCAAAATGTGAGCTAGCTAAAAGATAATGGTCGTTGACAGGGGATATACAGAGAACAATCTTTTGACAGGATAGAGCACGATATATGTCGTCATAGCATGATACTGGCACCATTAGTATTAGGACCATGCAANCGGCCGTGTGCACATTCGATACTGGCACCATTAGTATTAGGACCATGCAACATTTATCCGAGATCAACAACCAATTAATCAAGCATATTAGGGTCTACGTTCATTGATACTGCTCTTGCTTGTAACTTTAGTGCCGAAAAGAGGGGCCTCAACCACTGTTAGACCGCAATAAGACGGTCATTCATATTCATGACGTTCTCCACCCTTGCCAGTAATACGTGAAATTATGCGATCGACCTCAGAGACTGATCTCACAGTATCATGTATTGTAAGAGTTAATTTTTTGACTCTAGAAGTTCGGGACCAGCCCCCTCGGGGACCGGAGAGAAGTTTCCTGGCTTCTTCGAGCTATAGGGGCCATAAATGGCCGTACTAATAATTGATGGATCGCCACTCACATAATGCGGAAGGGCAGGTTTCAGTCATAGTCAGCGGCTCATCTTCACCCCCCAAGTTCCAAGATTCAGCAGTAAAAAGGAAACAAAAAATGGGTTTTACGGATGTAGGATCAAAATAGGACACATGGGAATTGAATTTCATGGCCTCCGAGTGCCTTTCAAATCGTGGGATTGGATCTCAATCTTCAGTCGAAACTGTCGGAGCTGCTGTTCAGTTTTTTCCCCTGTAGGACATTAAAGTCTAAGGGAAGCTATCTTGTCGAGGCACGTAGAAAGTGAGAACTAATCGCAAGTGGGAGCAACTAAGGACGTGCTATACTATAATATGCGGTGGAGATGAATCCACTGACCATTCAAAAAAATCGGCTTTCCTATAGGTAAATGAGGACCATTTCGTACCGAATGAAAATATTTAGTTTCTAAATTGATTATGCATGTTAGTCCAAGTGAGTTACGTATAGATCCCCGGCTTTGTGCCTTGTGAGTCAATGGGAACCTCACCCTCAAGCTTACGCGTTCAATTAATTTTGATGGATTCCTTGACCCTCTCCCTAAAAATAAGAATAATGTCCTGCATGTTCGGTGTGGATATAAATTATTTCAGTGATCCATCAATAATTGGGGGCAAAAAGTAACACATTATTATTAGGGTTTGTGTGCTTAGGTAATGGTTAATAATTAATTAATTGACAGACTACCCCGTGAAAGGCAAATATTATTATTAATTTAATCGGTCAGAGGCCATCCTGGTCACAATCCAAGCTCACAAGTATAGAACATAAAAGACCATCATCAGTCCGATCTCACAGTTTGCCATCATCAGTAGCACAGAACTCTTCGTATAGCCATGGAACTCCACAACTACTTCCTTCTCCTCCCGGTGATCTTCCTCCTCATCAGATCGCTCCTCCACAAATCTAAGCTCCGGAGACTGCCCCCCGGACCCTCCGGATTCCCGATCCTCGGTTCCCTTCCCCACCTCGGGCCCAAAGTCCACGAGTCGTTGTATCAGATGGCCAAGCGCCACGGTCCGCTGATGACCCTCCGCCTCGGCGCTATCACCACCGTGGTGGCATCCTCCCCCGAGGCCGCGCAGGAGATACTCGGGAAGAATGAAGGAGTGTTCTATGACAGGATTGTACCCGATGCAGTTGCCGCCCAGCCGAACCCTCAGTTCACCCTTGCCTGGTCCCCAGGGGATCAGGCATGGCGCAACCGCCGCCGCACCTGCACCGCCAGTCTGTTCTCGCCTCAAGGCCTCAACGCCCTCCAACATCTCAGGCACGAGAAGGTGCAGCAGCTCCTCCGCTACATCGAGAAGAAGCATCTGAACACTGGAGAGCCCCTGGATATAGGCAAGGTGGCATTTGCTACGAGCCTGAACTTGGTATCGAGCACGCTGTTCTCAGCCGATGTAGTGGATCCCGAGTTCGAGAGAGCGCAGGAGTTCAAGGATCTTGTGTGGCAGATCATGGAGGACGGGGGGAAGCCGAATCTATCGGACTATTTCCCGCTGCTGCGGAGGTTCGATTTGCAGGGGATAAGGAGGCATGTGAAGGGTCGTTATGAGAGGCTGCACGAGATTTTTGAGGACATAATTGAGAAGCGACTGAAAGGCCGAGCAGCTGGGTCCAACATGAGGAAAGATGATTTCTTGGATCTTCTCTTGGATCTATGTCAAGAGGAGGATTCTGGTTTTGACCGTCAGAACATCAAGTCCTTGATTTTGGTAAGCGATCATTAATTTACATTGCATGGACTTTAATTATCTTCGCACAAAATAAAACCCGTTGTATTTAATCTTATGCTTCTTAATGATGTAATAATGGGTATTTTGAAATCTTAGTAAAATATATATCATCGTCCATTTAAAATTAAACAATTTATCATCGGAAATTTGTTGGCAGGACTTGTTCATCGCCGGGAGCGACACAACATCGATAACAGTCGAGTGGGCAATGGCCGAGCTTCTTCAAAATCCTGATGAACTCCGCAAAGCACGGCAAGAGCTCCTCACGATCATAGGAACGGAACGACCGGTTCAGGAGCTAGACGTCGACAAACTCCCTTACCTCCAAGCCGTCGTCAAGGAGACGATGAGGCTCCACCCGGCCGGCCCACTTCTCCTCCCTTACAAAGCCAAGGCCGACACCGAGGTTTCCGGCTACATCCTCCCGAAGGGCATTCAGGTTTTCGTCAACGTGTGGGCCATCGCAAGAGATCCCAACTACTGGGTCGAACCGACGAAGTTTCGTCCCGAGAGGTTCTTAGGATCGAGTGTCCACTACAAAGGACGCAACTTCCAGTACATCCCGTTTGGTGCGGGCCGTCGGATATGCCCCGGAATGCAACTGGGTGGCAGGATGGTTCACCTGATGGTGGCGTCGCTCGTTCAGGCGTTTGATTGGAGGCTTCCGGGGGGTATGTCGCCGGAGGAGTTGGATATGGAGGAGAAATTCGGTGTCACCTTGAAGAAGGCTGTCCCTCTCTGTGCCATCCCATGTTTAGATTGAATGGGGAATGGAGCGTACGTAGGAGGGGATGAACTTACCGAAGTTACTTGTCTTAATCACGCTGTGTTTTTTTCCTTCTGTCTAGTATGCTGTGTGCGCGCTTGTATAATAACGTGTAATGTTCTCTACCACGTACACTTCTGGATGCAATAACACTCCCCATTGTTCATAATTTATATTTTTTAGGGTTATAGATCTCATTCCTTTTAGAAATGAAACTAAACCCAATTTGATATCTAAATCACATATTTATTAGATCCATACTTAATCCTTTGGATCAAGCTCGCCGGTGGAGCCATCCAGGGAAAGAGTACATGCCCAGATGAGCGGAAACTATGATTCAAGATTTGACCTCGGTTGAGCCATCGGCCTGCCCCAATGGGGCTCCAAGATCAACCAGATCAGTAGTTCAGCTCGATGAAGAGAACACTTCTGCGTTATTTAGAGGGGCTAGATTTCTTCAATCGAGATTTCAACGCCACGATTGGCATGCCAAATTGCGGGCAGTAAAGGTTTTTGGCCAATTAATGATTCGAACTGGATTCTGTCTCATCTATCGTCAGCAGAAAAATGGATTTTCAAAAAAGTTTAAGAGGCCCCGAAGGATTGATCGTAAAAATGCTCCCAAAAATAAGTGACACAGGGAACGCGCGTACTTCACATACATGGAGCCAAGTCAACTTTAGATAATGAACTGTTTTAAATGGATGTTTAAGACGGACAACCAATTAAGTGGAAGGATTAAGGTAACCAACGGACGAGACCCCGACAACAACTGGACCGACCACATGGAATGCCAGCCCGAGAGGTCCTTCCGGTCGAAATATGGACTGCAAGGGGCCGTGTCCTCCTAATGGCACGCCACTAAGTTGGAAAAATCCTATCAATACCCAATTGATCCTCGGCTAGGCCCACGGCGTACCATACTAAAGAGTATCAAGGCGGCCTATGTACGTTGAAGTCCATTGCTGCATACATTCCGAATCCCCCGAAGCCCACCCATCACACTCTAGTAAAATCAAACTTATTTAAAAGAGAATATGTGAATTTAACTAATTTAAGTTAAATATGAAAATTTTTAATTCGAAACTACAGTTTACAATGGTAAAACTCGGATTTTAATCAGTGCCATACCCAGAAACCGGGTTGGATCACTTGCTGACGGGAATCGAGACCCATCGAATTTATTTAAAAACCTCTTCTAATTATCATGCGGTCCAAAGAAATTCAATAGGGAAATTGGAGGCTCCATTCCTCCTCTCCTCTCCACATATCTACACCTTACACTCCTGATCATCAACCCTCCAATCTCTTCCTCCCACGTGGCATGGAAGATATCCATCCTGCAACGAATAGCCGCCAAGCTTCCTCTCCCCATGCCCTGTGTCCGTGTTATTATAACCACACGGCACCATCACCTCAACATCAACAAGCGAAGGAAATCACCCAATTATATGTTGGAAAACTAGAAAATATCTCGCATAGTTTCCTTTGATGCCCATCTTCTATGTCCACTGCCCATTAAAATCAAGTTTGGTAGATTATAAATATTTTTTATTTATAATATTTAAGCTCCAAATTTTATATATATCAAATTATCTCATACTAATCAAGAATTTATTTCTTATTTACGGATCATTTAATTGGAAATCAAAAGAAGAAAGAACAAAATTCATGCAGACAGAAATATTTAACCACAACCAGTTTGCACCTTAAAGTTACCTCCAAATTTATCCAGAGCAAAGGATGGTCACACAATCCCAAACTCATCAGGACACCCTCAGCCTCTTCCTCTTCTTCACTCCATCTGCAATCTCTTATATTTTCTCAGTTTTTTTTTTTTGCCCCTTTCCTTTTTCTTATTTTTCCATCTTATTGACTGTATATTCAGAGGCAAGAGGAGCAGAAACAATTTCATGCAGTAATCCATACACAGAAGGAAGATTGAGAAGAACAACACCTGAGAATGGCAGCTTGTACAGTCTACACAACAACCCATTGCCTCAGCTCATTCTCCTCAACCCCGTCAAGGACCCAGCTCAAGCAACACGTGCTTCTCTACAGCCCTTCCAGGAAGAGCTCTTCCCGGAGGAGGTCATGCCTGGTGACGTGCTCGGCCGGGGACACGGTGGTGATCGGCTTGGCAGCTGACTCCGGCTGCGGGAAGAGCACCTTCATGAGGCGGCTGACCAGCGTCTTCGGAGGGGCAGCGGAGCCCCCCAGGGGAGGGAACCCGGACTCGAACACTCTCATCAGCGACACCACCACGGTGATCTGTCTGGACGACTACCACTCGCTTGACCGGACGGGGAGGAAGGAGAAGGGAGTGACGGCGCTGGATCCGAGGGCCAACAACTTCGACCTCATGTACGAGCAAGTTAAGGCGCTCAAAGAAGGGAAGGCCGTGGATAAGCCGATCTACAATCACGTGACTGGGCTCTTGGACCCTCCCGAGGTCATCAAGCCCCCAAAGATCCTTGTCATTGAAGGCCTCCACCCAATGTAAGTTCAAGCTCTGGTGCATTTCATGCCGAGAATTATGAGGTTCTGTGGCCTTTTGTGCCTTTTTAGCCTTGATATCGTTACACCTAGGGAGCAAAACATAGATGACTATCAAAGTCTGAGGCCGTATTAACTACAGGAAAAGAATTCTTGTGGATCAAAATCATCACACAATAGAACTACTTTACTCGACCAATTCCATGCCATTCGGAATCCATTCTTTGGTTCCAAGCCTGACATCTTGACTCGTTCTATAGTTATGGCGGTTTTATTTATCAAATAGAAAACACTCGGCATGAGACAGGAGCAGAACTTTGAAAATTCGGTGTGGAAAGGAAGAGACAAAGGGTCCAAAACAGGGGTAAGCTGAGCTTTGCATTCTGTGGCAGAGGAATATTGAGTTTCTGTGCCCTTTCACCTTTGATAGATTCCCTTTTACAGCCCAATAGTTTACAGAGAAAAGGAACATTCGATGAAACGTGACAAAAGTGTCTATACTTGAAACAGCTTAACCAGCAAACGTATCCTGTTAAATAATAATAACATGCGCCTACATTCGATAAGCTTCAGGTTTTTTATAAGCCTGCATTAGTTTTTCAAGGTTCCATTTATTTGTACTAGAGCCAAATTCGAGTTGCTGACCATACCTTTCCATTCATTGTCATGTTTCTCGCAAATTGTTGTGTAGGTTTGATCAGCGAGTTAGGGACCTGTTGGACTTCAGCATCTACTTGGACATCAGCAATGAGGTCAAATTTGCATGGAAGATTCAGGTACTTGGCCGTCTGATAAATTTGATTGCATCCCTTGAGTCATTCCTTGGTAAATGTTTCTTGTTCTCTAAGCAGTGCTAGTGAAATTGCAGAGAGACATGGCAGAGCGAGGTCACAGTCTTGAAAGTATCAAAGCCAGTATTGAGGCCCGAAAACCCGACTTCGAAGCCTACATAGGTCACCAAGCTTAGCCACTTTCTATCGTGTGTCCTTCCTTTCTTGAAGTTTTCCATTCGATAAATCCGTTTTTTTCTGGGTCTTGCAGATCCACAGAAGCAATATGCAGATGCTGTGATTGAAGTTTTGCCGACACAACTCATTCCCGGAGACAATGAGGGGAAGATTCTGAGAGTCAGGTTGATAATGAAGGAAGGAGTGAAGTACTTTAATCCAGTTTACCTGTTCGATGAAGGCTCAACCATTTCATGGATTCCCTGCGGGAGAAAGCTCACTTGCTCTTACCCAGGCATCAAGTTTACTTATTATCCTGAGACTTACTACGACCACGAGGTACCTGTACATGCATTCTAAAGTTTCTCCCACCGTAGCATATGTATTGATAGATCAGCTGACAGTGAATGACTTATCGCTGCTGAAATAGGTGTCAGTGCTGGAGATGGATGGGCAATTTGACAGACTAGATGAGCTGATCTATGTAGAGAGCCACCTGAGTAACCTTTCCACCAAATTCTATGGTGAAGTCACCCAGCAAATGCTGAAGCACTCCGAGTTCCCGGGCAGCAACAATGGGACTGGACTATTCCAGACAATCGTTGGCCTTAAGATCAGAGACCTCTATGAGCAAATAACTACTGCCAAGGTATCTGCCCCGTTACAAGCTTCCAAGGCCTAGGAAGCAACATTTCACTGAAAATCCAACGGATGTTTTGGCATGTCTCCAATCGGGCTCTCGAGCTGTTGTCACTGTGGATGAGGACAGTTTACAATGTATTTGCATCCTTATATATGTGCATTTTCCTTTTGTCGGGGTGCGTAAGATGAGATAATTATAGCAGAGGTTAGATTCCGCCGAGAAGAAATCTCTCAGAACTGGGCACTGTTTTAGCATACTGTTTTCCTACTCCATAACACTCAGCTCCTTGCATCAGAAACACCTGCTAGGGTCTCCCCACAGGCAGAAAAACGCACGATTTCAATAGAAAGGAGTTAGCTCAATATCTCTGCTCGTGGCTTATTCCATCACGAGAACAGCAACTGCTGTTCATCTGGTTGGTCCGGTTGACCTAGCAGAGATGACCCTGAAATTGGAAGGCCTGGAAGTGTGGAAGCATGGGCGCCCTTTGAAGACAAAGCAGAGCAAGAAGAAGTCTTCATGAACCGGCTGAGCTCCCTCAACATTGACGACAGGCTCCACTATCCCGGTCTCTGTCCCTCAATGCTCCTAAAACAAATTTTCTGTCATTCTCTTTCCCGCAAGCTCATAATCTTTCTGCTCCAAATATCTCATTCTATCACTTCTCTGCCTATCTGTAGGTCATCAATTGCCTCTTACTCTCTCCACTTGCTTCGGTTCTTCGCCTCTTTCCTCTCGGCTTCTCATCCCAAATATATCATAACTAGTTCCATCAAAATGATGGAAAAGAACTACCCTATACAGGAATCGCGATTCAAGCCAATTTTGCTCTGCCATGATCCGAAAGATTTCACCAAAAGAATATGTGAAATTTGCAAACTGAATTTAGTCAGCAAGGTGGACCCATATCAATCCCCATTACCCAGCTTGGAAAAAAAAAAAAAAAGGATCAGTGTACTCGTGGTTTGGATTAGTTCCACTTTTTCAACAGAGTTGCTTCAATAAGTCCATGATCTCAACCCATCTGGTGAAATTAAGCCAGTTCTTGCTGAGCGATTCATCCATCAGTGTTTTGGCTCGTGAGGTAGGCGTAGGCCTTAAACTCGATCTTCAGAGTGCCAAGAAGAAGCGGACCGGTTGTGAGCGAGCATCTCAGGCGTATGTATAAACAAGTTATTTTCTTGCTCTGAATGTAAAAGAAAAAAAAAAGGGGGAAAAGAGTAGCGCAAAGCAGTCAGCAGAGAGAATTGATAAAATCCCAGTTGTCATATGAGAACATAGTTATTTCTTCGATTATAAAAAGTGATACTATTAGCCCCACAGCAGCCACACTATTACACTCTATCCCTCTTGCGTGATTCACCAAGTAAGATTACTTGGTGCTGTTATCAGCCTACTTACCGAGCCTAATCTCTTTTGTCTTTTAAGGAACCCGAGCTAATTGGAGATACATGCTTCGTGGTGTTCCCAGTAAGAATACTCGGTGTCATTGCATCGAACCGTAGCTGTGCTGTGCTTTTCTTGATAATTGGAATCATAGGTGCGCTGCTGCGCTGTCGACTCGCACCGCCCAAAGAGGAATGGCCCACTTTCCTCTTTTAACTTTGTCCTTCACCTGCGATGTGACGATTGAGGGCACGCACGTGATAACTTATCAGCTTCTCCCTCGATCGGCTGATATGTGGCCCTTATTTCCTCCCCCGAAAAAAAATCTTCTAGTACGAAAAAAATCTCCCTGTTCTCCATTAGAATGACACTCTAATACGCACCCGCAAGAGGAAACCTTAAAAGGAAGTGAGGGGGGAGAGAGAGATCGTCGTGCATCAGCTGGAGTGAACAAACTTAAGATGGAAGAGGTCGAGCTCGAGGTCGTGTCATCAGCCTCCTCTGGCCCGGCGGATGCCTCCTTCACGCCCCATCAGAAGCTGGGCCTCCTCGTCTCCTCCCACCCCAAGTGGGCCTATGCCATCTTGTGGCAGGCATCGGCCTGCGAACAAGCCACTGGCAGGGTCCTCCTGACGTGGCGCGGCGGCCACTTCCGGGTCCCACAGACGAGGAACAAGAAGCCGGCTGCTGCCGTGGAAGGGTTCCCGGATGGCAGCACGTGTGACTACGAGTGGCACTACATGGTCTCGGTGACGAAGTCCTACTACGCCTCCTCAGACGGGGGGATTCTGGGGAAGGCGTTCAGCTCCGGCACATACCTGTGGCTGAATGAAGACCACGAGCCGTGGCTCGGTGAGTGCGAACGCTTCCGTGAGGCAAGGGCCCATGGGATTGTGACCATTGCATGCATCTCAGTCTCGGGTGGCGTGGTCGAGCTCGGTTCCTCGGATGGCATTGAGGAGGACTGGGGGCTCGTCCAACTGGCCAAATCCGTGTTCTCCTCGGATCCCAGCAACAACCACCGCGATAGCCAAACGTATAGCAGCGTCCATCAAATTACCACTGGAGCGTGGAGTCCCGGTTTCATGGATAATAATCTCAGTGGGAGGTTCTTATCCGACTCTAGTCCAGAGGCGCAGGTAATCGGCATGGAGGGGAAGTGGGTCGAAGTGAAGGAAGCAACAGCTGCAGGTACACAATCATGCGATTTCAGCCATTTTTATGTCTCAGTCGAATAGCTCAACTAGTTATCCTTTCAAGCATCAAAAGTCAAAACAACGATATTAATAATAATTGGCCAAAAATAAAAATATTGCAGACAAATAATCTAGTTTGTGTTTTTTCATTACATGAAAAGATTTATGGATTAAGAGATTGTCGGAGAATCGAGCAGCAACTTTATTGAGGATTGAATCAGGAATTAGTTCTTCGTTCTCAGCCGATCGAGACCATTATTGACACCACTTGTGAACCACCCNTAGATAACCCTCACTTATTATAAGTTGCACATAGGATAAATTACATCAATGGTACAAAATGTTTTGATGAAATGTTTTGATGAAATGTCTCTTTGGTATATAAGAAGAATTTTTTTTAAAAAAATTTTTGCTGAATTATTACGAAATCTTTCCAAATTGTTCCTTACAGATACATTCCGTCAAATTTGATGGTACGAGGTTAGTGGACGCTTATATGGCATGCCACGTGGACCATTCCTTCCAATGTGATGGTCTGCTCATTTGCCACACAAAGGGCTAGCGTGGAAAGATTAACACGTGCCGCGCTCACGTGTGTTCTCTTTCGCATTTTCCTCTCCTTTGTCTCTTTCAACACACAGAAATAACACTCTGTAAAGACGGAGCGAAATTTTTCATCAAAATCAGGAACTCACCAACACCATCAAAGCGCTCATTTTTCTCCTGTTTCCTGAAACCCAACTCCTCTCCCTCTCTTCAATCTCGTTCTTGTGGATCGGATCCCTCGACCTCCACCGGTCTTCTAGTCCTCACGTCATCTCCGAACCCTTGTTGGTCTCTTGATTGAATGGACCACCCCAGGATGAGCTTGAGGGATCTACTCGACATCAAGCCTCTGGAGTTCAAATCTCCATGTAGGTGTCGCTCCAATCCTCATTTCTTACCTTGGTTACTTATTAGGCTTTCGATCGGGTTCTTTTTGTTTTGGGTGTCTGATTAGTTGAGTTGAGGAAACGAATATCTTGGGCACTTCAATTATCCTATAAAACCGACAATCTTGTTGTAGCCTTCAAGGTAATAATTACCTAGTCTTCCTCAATTACGCCATCCAATGATCTGGGTTCGGGAAGTAGGGAGTGCTTTTGATGGTTCTGATGAGTTCCTGTTTTATATCTCTGTGTTAAAGCATGTGAAGAGAATGCATGCGCTGTTATTTTCACATCAATACTTTGTGAGGCAGATGAGTAGATGTCCACATTAAAAGGAATGCTCAACGTGGCATGCCACATAAGCATCTACTAACGCTGTATTATCAAATTTGACGGAATATATCTTTAAAGGATAGTATTACCAATGAAACACTTTATCAAAACATTTTATTGTAATTTACCTATTATATACCTACTAATTGTTCTAAATATACATATATATATATATATTTAAAAGTACCACTAAAAGGATTAGGAGGAGGATTTAGATTTATTGTATCAAATGTCCTCCATCGTGCAACCCGTGGCCTTTTCACTCCAATTTACCCACCATTTTGGATGATTTTGTTGGAGACTATTATTAGATTATCAAGAACAATAATGTCACATTAAAATTTTCAAATACACTTAAAATTTCTTCAACTATAAGTTGAAACTGAGCTCGTGGTGCTTGAAAAACAAATATAGAAATTAATTGTAAGGCTCGGTCTAAAATGACCTGTAAAGTTGGCTAAATTAAAATAAATTATTATCATTGGGGGAAAACAATTGCAACTCATATCACCTTAATTACAATTAATGATAGCACATTTGTAGTATTGTCATTAATCTTAGCTTTTCAATTTCTTCCTGATGATATCAAAGGTGCCATAGCCATATCATTTGCCTACTACACTAATAGGGACCCATGACTGCGGGCACGTCGTCTCAATCGATAGCTCCAACATCGTACGCGTTGTCTGAGGATCGTGCAATTTTTGTGGCGGACATTTAATTGATCTGGAGACTGTCTTCCTCTATGATTGCCAACAGGAAGATTTGGGGTTCTACGCCTAGCGAATGAGAAAGTCTGCATCGATCATGATCAATTGTAACATGCCGTGTTATCCAGTTAACATTCTCCTTCACGGAGGGTGTTCTATTCATCGTATTGTCGGCTGCGGAATGAGGTCATACACTAATGGCCGCAACTGCAATGATATGGGCTAATACATATAGATATATATTATCTTCATCTGCAATCCATTTCAAGTCGTGGGACAACTCCTCAATTTCGACGGATCTTTTTTTTTTTCTTTTTCTGAGGGACATAAAATTCGAATATTGGTCCCTTCACATTTCCTCTTGATTCTTTTTCGGACGGTTGTGGACCGTTTGATAATGAAAGCATAAAAAAATTACATAAACTATACACTTGTCTTTTCAATTTTTTTTAATAATAAATACATGGTATCAAATTCACTTATATCTCTGGGACTTTGGCTATGTGTTACCAATGTGGTCGGACATGATATAACATGCTTCACATTTTCTTTTGTGAAAGTGCCGACTCAGATGGCAAAGGTGACTCCAGTAGTGGCACGAGGATGACCACTGCTTGCTGCGGCAAGAAGAGGGGAAGGAAGTCATCTAGCGGGAGAGAGCCATTGCCGCCGAACCCCGTGGTAGCGGAGCGACGGAGGCGGGAGAAGCTTAACCAAGGGTTCTATGCCCTGAGGTCGGTCGTCCCGAACGTCTCCAAGATGGACAAGGCGTCCCTCCTTTCGGATGCCATCATTTACATCAAGGAGCTCCGGTCCAAGGTCGACGACCTCGAATCTAGACGCCGAGCCCAGCAGAACCAGCGTCTTCTGCAACAGAGGGAGACGCCTCACAGTTCGAAGGACCACCGTGGGAGGCCACACGGATTCGGTGGCCCTTGCGCCGGAGCATGTGGGCAGACGGAGGTGGAGGTGAAGGTGGTAGGAACGGAGGCAGTGGTGCGGGTGCAGGGAGACGACGCTGACTACCCGGTGGCGAGGCTGATGCAAGCACTGGGGGAGCTGCGGCTGCCGGTGAAGCACGCGAGCATCCACAACGTCAAGGCTCACGTGATCCAAGATGTGGTAGTTCGGGTCCCAGATGGCTGCTCCAGCGAGGACTCCATCAGGAATGCCATCCTTCGGAAATTGTAATTTACTTCCTTTCTTTAGAAGGTTATCTTATTATATATTGACCAGGAAACATTAAATAAGATCGCCCATTATATTGTGCTCTCATAAGTTTTTGTAATCATCGTGGTACGTCGTAGTGAGCTGTGTCTCGGCACAGCTTGTCTTTTGCGCGCTTATTACTGATTGATGCATGAATCTATTTATTTCTTTTGGTATCAATGCGATGGATAAGGTTTTCTCACGTTTCAGCCTTCATACGTCGCATATATATGTGTGTGTGTGTGTGTGTATAGATGAATTGGCATCTTCTGATGAGTGGCTGTTCTGTATCTTCAATGGCGATGAACCTAATTTTCCAATCCTCATTCTGATTGACGGAAGGGGGTCATCTGATATGCGGCTGTCCAGGGAAATTGTCCAGTATCAATCACTAATCATGTCGGCCCACAGTGAAGCCTACGACAGAAAATGAAATTTCAACCATACGGTATCTGGGCACAATCGTGTGGTGCTCACGAATTATCTACAGTAGTGAATTTCTCTCGTCTTTGACTGATATCATTAACAACACTCATCTTTCAAGGTGAAATATTTTTGTACCAATGTCTATTGCGCCTTGTTTTATTTCCTCTTTTTCTCTATGGCAGATATTCTCTATCACAAAATGCCGCGGATCCATAGTCAGATTGATAGATCAAAAAAAAATTTATGAGAAATTGAATTTTTTTTTCTCTATCACTTAATCATAAGTCTAAATTGAGATAAATCAAAATTTAGTATTCTTTAATGGAAAAGGGGGAAAACTAATACTATTATTAAAATTGAAAATGCACTATTTCAAGTTCGACCTGGGTGGCCGATTAGACAGTTGAACTGGAAAATAAGCACATCAACGAGAAAAGAAGGTGGTGTGGGGCAAAAAATAAATTTGAAGCGATGAAAATAGAAGATAAAAGTGGATATCAAATATTTTAATTAGTTTAATAATAAATTATTTATCTTAATTCTTCTCATATGCTTTTTAGTCTTTTAAGAATTTTAAAATAGTCTATATATATATTTTAATCTTCTTGGATTATTTGCTATTTTTTAATGAATTTTAATATAAAAATTTTATACGGGTTGGATGTATTTTCACGTATTTCTCCTCGAACGATGTTTCCGATGGCCAGAAGTGCACTTCATGATCAGGGCAAACTAGTAATCTTAACAACAACTAGTTCTCCCCTGGTACCTGGAGGAGGGAATCAAAATCACCAGAGATAATCAAGATGGAAGTAATGCAAATTGCAAGGAAAGAGAACAGAGGCAGCATGTGATATCTGTTATTGTTAGCCCTTTCTGCAATATCTCCGCCTTTGTGAATGATCCATTCCAGTACAAACTGGGCCTGTGCCTCCACCTTCTCCTTCTCGCGCATATGAAAACCAAAAAGAATAGGTAAAAGAGAGAGAGAGAGAGAGAACAGGAAGAAGAGGAAGAAGAAGAAGAAGAAGAAGAAAGGAAAGGAAGACAACAAATGGAAGGAAGGCTAGGAAGGTGAACAAAAAGATACCACTGGAAAGCTCATATCTTTGAAGCAGGAGACGGATCAAAGGAGGGAAGACATGGAAGAGGAAGAGAAGATAGCAACGATGATGATCAGTAGCAGCAGCAGAAGCAGTAAGACAACAACTTCATCCCCACCTCATGATGAACCCATCACCTCCTCCAACTGGAAGCTGTATCAAAACCCTTTGTACAACCAGCAGCCTCACCCCCACCACAGGGGTAACAACACAAGTTTTCCTCACCGCCCACTCCGACCTCTATCCTCCGCTCGGAAGGTCGCTGCGTCCTTCTGGGATCTGGGGTCCTTCAGGGCCGCATCGACGGAGCGGCCAGGAAAGGCTGACACGGAGGCCCAGATCGATGAGCTGAGGGCCAAGCTCGAGCGCGAGAGGCGGGCCCGACTGAAGCTCGAGTACAGCAACAAGAAGCTCGCAAGGGAGCTAGGAGAGGAGAGGAGTGGGAGGGAGGCGCTCGAGAGAGTGTGCGAGAAGATGGCTAAGGAGTTCTCGTTCTCGTGCGACAGGGCGAGCATCGACAGGATGAAGAGGGAGATCGAGGAAGAGAGGGAGATGCTGAGAATGGCGGAGGTGGTGAGGAAGGAAAAACTCCTGGTGAAGCTTGCTGAGACGGCCAAGGTCTTCCTGAATGAGAAGACATCACAGTTGGAGGAAGCCAATAACAGCTCCACCAAGGATGAAGACGACGTGGAGCAAAAAAAATCGATACTTGGAAATCTCCCGACTGCCTTAACCGCTCCAATGCCAGGGAAGCCAGTGAAGCGTCTCGCGCTCGTGGAGAAACAGTCCAGTTGGACCCAAGACAAAGCCATAAATTACACTGGTGATCATCATACCACCCCAACGGCGGTGCAGAGGAGGCTATCGCCATTGCCGGAGCCGGAGAACCCACATATAAAGAGAGGTATTGAAGGGTCTGTGGAGTTCCCAAGGGTAGTGCGGGCGATCGGGTCAAAGGGTCGGAGCTGGGGAGCAAAGAAAATCGATTGTCAAAAGGCACACATCAGGATCCTGCTGAAGCAGGGGAGTCCCGTGAGATCAACTGATAATAACAATCTCATCCCGGGCTTATGATATGTTCATCAAATTAGATGTTCCTCTTACTCTTTATCGATTCTTGGTATGAAGTTGTAAGTCTCGGGTGTGCCTATCTTGTTTTGCTTTTACCGGAAATTTACTACACGTACATTCTCTCGCTCGTTTCCCAACCCCCCCTTAGCTTCTGGTGTTTCTTGGAGTTCTATTTTTTTCCCCGGTAAAAATGTAGATTCATCATAAATCGGGTTGGAGAACTCTTGACTCCGAGCTCGTGACTTGTGCCGGAGCATTAGGAACAACCTACTTTTCCTTCTTGGAGTTCCTATTGGTCAATCGATTGAAGGTTTCCTCCACATGGCTTCATGTGCGGTGGGTAAAAGACGAATTCTTAAATTGGACTAAGAACATGGGCATTGAATTTTGAGGAGCAGATAAGTGGCATTATCCTCTTGATTGCATATTTAATTCTAACTCCTTTTTTTCTTCTCCTGATATTTCCTTCTAGCGTGTGGACCTCACCCGGAAATGAAGGAAAAAATGCGAAGAATTGGCTCGATCCAGAGCTGAAAGTTGAGTATAAAGTGGAGGGAAATTATGACGCTGATTGATTACCCGAAAGGCATAGCTTTGGAGCTAAGGAGGGGGCAGCGGCACATGGTCGATGAGTTGACTCTTATCCCTTTCCAAGGCGAAAATTATTCGATTGTCACTTTGACCTCATCCCACTGTACATTTCCTAATCACATAATGAAAGCCCCTCGTGGACTCTGAAGTACTGTTACTTCTAGTTACGTGCCTCTTCCTTATCTTTGAAATTGGACCCGGTTTCTGGACCGGTCCATTTTAATTAGGCCCAGATTTCCCAGAAGGTCACATCAGAGATCGTTGACATGGATTACCTCTGGGACGTGAGTGACAGGGGAAATGACACGTGCTGTGTTGAGTGACCATGTGTAAACCACGGTTCTTAATCCCCTCTGACACATTGATGCGAACCTGCCACATGTCACAATTTGCATCACGTGCGTGGCGAAAATGGGGCACGATCGATGGATGACTCGATTCGCAGCCACGACTTGAAATCACAATGAGCACCTTAAGGACCCGCTGGACAAGACTAACATCCACTAGAAAGCCCGACAATACTCCTGACCCAACAAGGAGGTTGCCTCGGTCCGCATGCTCAAACACGACAACGGGCAGATGGATGAACCTTCATATCGATCGAGGCAATCAGCTTCTAGGTTATGATCCGTATGCAGTTAAGGTTTCTCGGCAAAATTTGGCACGGACCGGGTATAACATGAAAAAATTTATTTGAAGTGATATTTTTAGATTATCTGATAAATTATGCATTGTCCGTATGATTTAAAAAATCATGTTTATACGATAACTTGAAAATATATTTTATAATAAAAAATTATAAGAAAATTACAAAAAAATAATTGATTATGTACTTATAATTATATTTTAATATTTACTCAAATCAATACAAATTCTATATTCATTCCTATATTATATTATAAAATATTATTTTAAAATATAAATTATTTTTTAAAAAAGTAATTATTTATGTGATCCATACCAACCATTCATGCATCTCGAAATAATAAGTTGTGCTGGTACAATCCAAGAATAAATTTATTTTGTACTGACACCGTCCAAAAATTTCATGTAAGATTGAATTACCAACTCTAAATTTCCCTCATAGGCAAATTTTCAAATGGAAAGAAGAAAAAGCTTGTATTGCACTCATTGATCTTCTATAGTGTTGATTGATATATTTATATATGTATATATATAGTTAAATAAGTTTTTGAATTTTAAGTATTATAAAAGAATAAAAATAATATATCTTTAATTTATAACTCAGTTTAAATTTCATAAATTAAATGGAAAGAATTGAAAATTTAGAGGTCTCGACAAAACAATGCTGCATGCATAACGAAAGGACCTCCATACCATACTGCGACTTAATGCAAAATTAAAAAGCTTCCTTCAATCACTAGCGATTCTAAATTGCCATTTCCTTCAAAATATTCCCATAATTTCTCCAATCAAATCCTTTCCATGGACCAACGAAACTGTCACGATTTTGGCATTTTAACCATAGTAATAATGATGTTTTTTTTTGGGTTCACATAATCAATTTCGAGACCCCAAGATGTGAACTCTCGGTCCGAATGATCTGACCCACATGTACCTAACCGATTGTTCTTTGGTTGATGGGTCTTAATTTATGCTCCCCTGCACGGGACTTGGCCATAAATGAACACAAGGGTCTTCAATCACGGTGACGGATGCAATTAGTCCTTTTCGGCAGTCTTCTACGAGTAGGTGTTCAGCTTTCTTGGAGTCATCCGTTGTGATAAGACTTGGTACCGCGACCAGGAAGGTGCCGCCGGGTTGGGGCGATTGAATTTTTCCGGAGCGGACAAAATTTGAACATTCCGTTTCCAAGTATACATCGGTACGTGCATCGAATCAACGATGAGCAATTCCATGAAGGAAAAGGCAAGTCGATTGCAACCCTTCTTCCATTATTTGCCTTTGAATGCTCATTTCGTACCACACAATAATGTACGTATATTACTTATGACCTATGGTACAATTATCCTTGTTGCTTGTAGCACGTCAGAATTCTTCTTAATGTGCCCTATGGCTGAAATGTCCAACCGGTTCATGCGATGCGAGCAACAGTTAATTACTGTGATTTACCCACCTTTACTTTTTTTTTAAACTAGTTGGTCTATCGGTAATTTGAATTACACGGCACGTGTAATAAACGTAATTTCTGGTCTTCTAGAAGTTTGGGTTATTTGACACAATTTTATTATTATTATGCTAGTATATTTTATCACGTGACATATATATATATATATGTGTGTGTGTGTGTGTGAATGAGGTAATTATTGTTTTTTCTATATAATTTCCCTCCGGTACAGGCGAGCCCAAAGCCCGGGCATCAATATCCTCCTTTTATTATCCAAACCGCGTACCATTTATTACGAATAATTATCACAGACAATTGGAATATATATATATATATTCATTTTTAATTTTGGGCCTATACTTTTCGGAGTAATTAATTGCCCATTTGATTATATATTTATAATATAATACACACTTTTCTGATGTATAGTCAAATGAAATATCAACTCTCATGCATATAGTATCGCATGCACGCGTTGTAACGTTCCAATTTGGGCTAATAAATCCCTCTCACAGGATGTCACTATTATTAGAATTTTAATCAAACTTGCACATATAATAAATAAAAAAACGTCTTACCGATACATGTCCAAGCCTAAGATGCGTGGTCGGTCTGGCATGACTAATCTTCAAAAGACAAATTAATAATATAATGTTGTATCAGAAATAAGAGATGCAATACAGTAATATATATATATATATTTCAAAATTAACAAGTCTCCAATAATTTCAATTCAAAAACTATCGACCAAGCAGACAAAATTTCTCGCAAATTAAAGAATAATAAATATATCGCGCTTTCATGCAAATAATTAGTGCGGAGGACGTATAATAAAATATAAAAATAGATGAATAAATAGATACAATAAGTTATATGATAAGAATTTAACGTACAATCTCTTAATTATTAGGTAGAGTATGATAATATGTCCCAATCACCATTTCCAAAAAAATACTTAATCTTATCATCAACTATACAATAGTATGACCACGTCAATTACCGTAGATAGTAAATATATATATATATTTATATAACGTGTATATGTCTATGCATGTCAGCTTGACACGTAGTAATCAACGAGAGAACTTTGATTTAAAAAAAAAAACTTGTGTCAAATTACAGGCTATATTGTATTTGTTTTTATATCTCCAGCTTGGTTTCTTGTTATGCGTAAGGTACAAACAGAGGATAATGTCTGTAGATTCGTTGCTGCCGGCCGGGTCGATTAGCCTTGCGGCATGTAATAATCTGGACTGCATTGTGAGCGACGAACCCTCTAATTTTGGCTGGACAGGTCAGGTCAATTCACAAGAATCAATCTGATACTATAGCACCCGATATTTTGATGGAAAACCACTCGATAATCAACCAAGTTCCAATAAGTACTGTCAATACGTTATATCGTGCGACACACCTGACGGGAATATGGAATGTAGGACTGTGCATGGTATCGGGTAGACCCAAAACCGGCAGGAGCCAAGTTGATTTTGATAAAGAAATTACGAACCGGCTGGTTTCGATTCCAACACACGGGCACCCAGAATCGGACTCAATTAGAACCAATATAAGAGAATGGTTTTGAGCTATTAATTTAAATCGAACATTTGAACTCTAATTTATGACCATTTCTACAGTTGAATTTCTAACTCAATAAATTTTTTTGATGTAGAAATTATGCACATTCACATAATATCATGTCCAAAATATTGAATAACTTGAATAATTCTTTTGCGAAAAATATCTAAAAAAATTACTTTACATAAACTATTATACAATAAATTTTGATTGAATAACTACGCCAACTTAGTAGGGATTGCGCAAATTTACACTAAACTCAATTATTTGTCAATAAGTAAATATTTTAAAAATTATTAAACTAGTTTGGATAGGGTACCTAAAACTTGTGGTTTACTAAAGGTTTCGGGTACGATTCGGTTCCCACATCTAATAGAGTAGGGTTTAGGTCCACAATTTCGGAACCAACCCTATACATGCACATACATGAGAGGATTGAGATATCCAAGAAAGATTACAGGTAAAATCTAACTAATACATAATTGTTGCTCAAGATGCATGGACCCCGTAAGGTATGACGCTTGTTTTAAAGATGAATTGATCATATACCAGATGACCGATAATTAATGTATTCGTCAATAGTTGAAAAAATATAACAAGATGTTATTTTTGCCCAATGGAAAGGGGAAACAGAATCTTGAATTTAGCCGCCGAGGACAAACAATTGTCTGCTCCGTGATACTCGTGCGACGATAACGAAGCTACGGGGCATAATGAATCGAACGACACGTGTGGGAAATAGATTCCTGCGGTGAGCAGTTCAGCTGAGCTCCAACAAAGGTATCATCTTAGATCATCGAGCCAGAGCGACGAAGTGCAGGTGGCAAAGAAAAAAAGTGCAATTATTATCAGACATTTTTTTTAAAAAAATTGGCAAGTGGTGCATCCGGAATGACATTTTACCGGCGAGACCAAACCATGTGGCAATTATTAATAAATTTGTGCCAATGTCTGCTGAGACCCAGCGCTGTGATTGATGGGTGGGTTCCATAAAGTCAGCATCCCGCCATGATTAACTTTCCCGAGCATTTTTCTACGGGGATAACGAATTCGAGGAGGACCTTTAAACATGGCGGGCATGATTGCATCGAGAAAGTAATCAAGATTTCGTGCTTTTATCGGATCCTCCAAAATCAAAGTAATTGCCCGTGAAATCAATGTCGTAGTTGGATAAAAGACCAAATTATCATCCTATATACCTGTGAATTTTCTTAAATAAACGATAAAATACCAAATTCGAGCGCTTGAGCATCTACCGCATGTGGTTAAGATTAGAATTAACCGGGCATTTTTTTTTAAATCATGATTACAAGTTCATGCTATAACTGGAAATAGTAAAACCCTCAAATTCAGAGATCATGCCCTCACGTCACAGAGAGAAATGCTGGAAATCACTTTCAAACAGTATAATTCAGCTAAAAGACCTGCAATTGCAAGCTGATTAACCTGTGTTAATACCATTCATTGCTCGTGTTCGGTAGGTTAGACGTCTGATTCCGTGCTTGTCCAAAAAATCACCGAATTACACGTGGTTTCACCACACGGTGAGTAATTTGTATGGGTAACTTAAATTATGGTAGGCTTGTAGCCCCTTAGTGATCCTGATTGCTCGATGCGTTTGAGATAGTAAAATAGACATCATGTGGAGAGCTACACAGTCGGTAGATATTCAGTCAATCTCCGTACATGTACTGTGTGTGCTACGTGTCCATCTTAATTAACCAAGGAACGAGGCTGGAGGCTGGAGGCTGAAGACGAGACCCATGAATTTTATTAAAAAAAAAAAAAACAGGTGTCATTATCTTCCATTAACGTAGAAAGCGTCTTGACTTCGACGTCTGATTTACTGTTGGATAAGTGTACTAATGTGGTCAAGCGATAAACGAGAGGGTGTCCAGATCAATATCCATATATGTTCCCTGGAAAATGTTTATACAGAATCATGACAAAGAGCTAGCTTGGAGCAACGCCATACATCAAATGAGCAGAAGATGTCACCAGAGAATTATTTCTATTTATTGCTATAGTTTTTTTTTTCTTTTCCAATCACTATATCCCTTGTGTATATTCTGTCATGTGCCCCTAGGCACGAGGGCCTAATTTTTATGAAGCTATATTAATTATTATATTTTAAAAATATCTGGCATTGTAATTGCTCCTCTCTCATACTGACAAGTGGCGTAACGGGTCTGATGATGATGAAGACGACGAAGACTTCGCCATGATGCTGCTCCAGTAGAAAGCACCCTGATCACATCCCAACGCTTCCAAGCCCTGACTGTCGTTCACCCTGTGCAGCCGTGCCTGATGCAGTTGATGAAGGTCATCCTCGTTGTTGCCAAAGCAGCAGAACGGTCTGGAGGGTTCGGTGGGACCAGTCTGGCCGTTGAGCTGAGAAGCCACGAGCTGTTCCAGGAAAACCCAGTCGATGAGCCTGCCTGGCTCCGCTATCAGCTCGGAGTTATCTGGGGTGGCAGCACCTGAGGAAGGGGCTGGTGCCGGTTCGGTGAGCATCATCTCCTCGAAAGCCTGGCAATTGTCGAAATGCGGAGAATTGCTCGAGATGGGAGGAGGAGGAGGAGGAGGATACGGAACCGCCATGTTCTCAAGCCCCGGGAGATGCATGAATCCCTCCTGGTGAAGGGCGATGTCCGATTGCAACTGGTACCTGTTCTTGCTGCTGTTACTCTCAGTATTGCCGCAGCCGTTATCGGTGTAGTTAGTGTTTTCGTGATATTTGAGGTTTAAGGAGGCCTCTCTCTCGACCTTACAGGCTGTCTTTCCCATGTAGGAGAGTATCTGGTCGAGGACACCGGCGTGGTTGCCGTTAGAGCACAGCATCTGGATCTTCGAGTCCATTGAGGCGGTGGAAGTGGACGTGCTCCGGGGGCTGTCGAAGGCTTTCTGGTAGTTTTTCTTCTTGAACACCCGGCAGACAACCCACCCTTCTTCCGGCACATTCACGTCGACAGATGAAGCCGGT
This sequence comes from Sonneratia caseolaris, assembly GCA_900006705.1. Classification (NCBI taxonomy): domain Eukaryota; kingdom Viridiplantae; phylum Streptophyta; class Magnoliopsida; order Myrtales; family Lythraceae; genus Sonneratia; species Sonneratia caseolaris. The sequence continues at coordinate 542,405 of CXYZ01010242.1, forward strand.
GCCTGAATCATTAATGAACCACAGGTATCACGTTTTCTATACATGGATAGGATGATTCAAACTGCTTTTTCTAATTTTATTTTACTATTTTATTTGGTTTATTATTATTATTATTATTTTCATTTATATAACACGTTTGATATTCAACAAATAGAGAAAACCACATGAAAGTAAAGTATTATATCCTATCAAAAGAGGTTAGATACTGTACGGTATGTCTCTGTCGTTCACTGTGAGACTTTCCAGCTGGACCTTATGGCATAAGACAAAATTAACGTTCCCTATTCGTTATCTACATCTTTATTTATACCAAAAAAAAATACCTAAAATGAAAAAGACCTTAATTAAGAGGCCTTTGAAAGAAAATACGTATGCTTAATGCGAGAATTGGTGTTGGGCATGAGATATTCAGAGCACGCTCAACCGAATTCATCTAGCTTTTAAGGAGAATCTTGTTGAGGCTTACATTTTGTTCCTGGTTGCTGTCATCGAGCCGATACTCGTGCATAATCCAATCCGACTTCTGGCCGTGCGGAGCTCTTCCTTTGTAGAAGACCAAGGTCTTCCTCAACCCGATCCGGCGACACCCGACGTATATGATCTTGTCGCGGCCGGTGGCCTTCCAGAACCCGGCAGCCGTGGCCCGGTTCGTCCTCGTGCCCGTTGGATACTTCTTATCCTTGTGACTGAAAAAGTACCAGTCGTTTTGCGGTGTTGACCCGATTCTACATTTCTCTGCGTCGTAGGACGTACACGTGTTCGTATGTGAGATTAGAATTATCGTAAAGAGAGATAATATCGAAGCCGGTGGTCAACAGGTGCCACTTATACCTTGGATATCCCATGGCTCGAGCTTATTGAGATCGACCTCGCGGATCACATCGAGGTCTATCTTCTCGTACGCGACCTTCTTCCTCAGGTAGTAGTGGAGAAGCTCCTCTTCCGTCGGGTGGAACCTGAAGCCAGGAGGAACCTGAGACTGCCCATTTATCGAAAGATTCATGTCGTTTGGTATCCGTCAACCGCCGCCAGGAGCTAGAAGTAGCTGCTGGACAGGCAGCTGCTTACCTCCGCCTCGATATTTCCAGTCCTTTGCTGGACTAAATGAAAGCGGAAAGAAGATCGGAGAGGGAAGGAAAGGAAAGAAGCTTGACGGTGGGAGAGGGTAGAAAGGAGAGGGAAAAGGGTGAAACAGGGGCGGAGGGAATGGAAGAGAGAGAGAGAGAGAGAGAGAGAGAGAGAGAAGAGTTGTGGGAGGTGCGTAAAGGGTAATGCAGTCATGATAATTTATAATGGTGGTTGGGCACAAGTGGGATCAATGGTGTTTCATATTCATTAAAAAGTTCTTGTGTCATATTGCCCATCAGTGCGTACTTATTTGTGGGTCCTCTGCTTCGAGAAGACCCAACCCACCTAGAGCCACAGGGCGAGAGTCGGAGCACGAAGAGCTAATGTAACGATAATGTTACGTGAACATGTTATACGGCAGTATGGATTAGCTCAAATCCGTGTGATAAGATCACGTTCAAAAGTTTTCCTTGGGAAATTATGATATAACAATGTGGCAATTAATGCCATCGGATGTGGGACTCTGTCGAGAGTAGAGTATTAGGGTTGATCAGGAAACAAGATATGGACGTATAAGAGCTAGGAGATTGATAGAATCTCGAATAATTGACCGATACTGCTCCGGACGTATGTATCCCACACACGAACATATGTTCTATGGATCTATCCGGAGTTGCTTCGCGTGTAGATATATATCATCTGCCGTATAAGTGTTCTAGAATCCTTGGCCAGTTGGGGTGGTTAGATTTTAAGATAATTCAAATATTAATACCTTGGAGTCAACACAGATGGAACCACATCGTGGGTCTGCATGGGGTTTCATGGGAGGGTTCACTGAGCAGGTGAACGTACCTCTGTGTACTACCATATATATATATATATATATATGATTTTGGAACTTCATTTGTTTCGGCTGGAAAATTAGGTCATAGGGCCTGTATTGCCTTGTCCCAAGGTGAAGGATGTGGCCTCTGTCCCATTCACATCTCCATAGACCAAATCCCCCATGACTTGAAAAAAATGAAAAGATAATAGGATTATTAAGAAGATATATGATTTTATATATTTTTTTAAATTTATGAGTTTTCTTTTTTATAATGAAATGAAACATAATTAAATTAAAAATCAGAAAATCAACTAATCGCATGAATTTCACCCCAATGAAATGAATTGATTAGGAATTGGAAAACTATGTGATCTCACTAAGAAAGTGACTCACCTGGGATCAGTTTTACTCCGGCATTCGCCTACAAAAAAAAAAAAACTGATTGAAGTGTTCCAACTAAAGACGTGCATCTTCAACGTATAAATGAATTGTCTCTAACCTTCTAGCTGTACCATGACATGCATCCACAATGACATGTCATCGAGCCATAAGAAACACCTGAAAGACATGCTCGTATGAAAGATTCGATGCATACACTTTACTGTACAGTAATAAGAGGATTATTCGAGTTTACAGTAATAAAATAGATTCCTGGGCATCATAGAGACTATAGTTGAGATCTACTCAGATGGACGCATTCTTGGACTGATGGGTGTGGGGCCCTAGAGGATTGAATTTTGGACCACTGACGTGAGTTGGAGAGGGGCGTGAATGGGGAAGGGGACATGCCTCCATCCGAAAACTATGACAGCCGACCTTAAAAAAATCTCTTTGGCAAAACCCTGTGAAACCGCCACTGTCTTCCAAAGGAATCTCTCTTGCTCTTCCCCACTCTTACAATTCTTATTTATTTATTTTATCATTTCGCTTTCTTTTTTCCACGCTTCTATTGGCAACTCAGCTCGTTTTACTTATGCAACCACCTCCCAACGACAGAGAAAGGTAAGAGTGGGGTTGAGGGAGAGAGAGAGAGAGAGAGAGAGAGAGGAATGATGGGGTCGGAGGCACCGAGCTTTCAGGGTTCCCCACCACACCCCACCTTTGTTGAAGAATGACACGATGAGCTCTCCGTGGAGGCTCTCTCCCAATGACTCTCTTTCTCTCTCTCTCTCTCCCTCCCTTCTTCTTCTTCTTCTTGGTTTGTCTGGGATATCGATTACAGATTCCCAAAGTGGGTCATTTGCTGCAGAAAATTCAAATCTGGTTCATGTCATTTCGTACGGATTCATTGAACATGCCCCTCGTGTGCTGTGTTTAGGAAGAATGAACGCATAACTAGCAAGCTCGCAGACGCATATCATGAGCAAGCCAGCTTATTTCAGTCACTTTTCATGGAGATAATATCATAATCGCATCCTTCACTCTGGCGTTTGGAATTAAGCTGCGTTAGCTCAGGGAGGCTCGAGCCATTGTTTCTTTAAATTTTGTATTTCAATTTCATGTATACTAATGATTTAAACCAGCGAGAGGTCCATTCCTTTAGGTTAAAATTGAATCGGTTGAAATCCACCGATTTACCAAATACTCCCAATAATGGGTAGGGAAATAAGAGCACTGGGAACATGTCAGATCACTATATTCTACGTTTGATTTCTGTAAACAGAATTTCATCCACGCACGTACTCGCTTTTATTTTTGTCTTTAGCTGAGCCTCATATGTGCAATCACAATATGCATCCATATATATGTACATAATGGTGGCCAGCGGCCTATGCTGATATTAGTGGGAACTGTGAATGCATTTGATTTTAACGGCCAACCAATGGTCGGGCAATTTGATTAAACATTTACAGCGATCAATATTACCCTTGATGATGTCACTAATATGCTATGATTAGTGCAGCTTTACGCAATATAAATATGTGTGTTTGTGTGTGCGCTCAAACTCAACCATATTAGGCTGGACCTGCAACACATATCCCCGTCTTGATATATTCAAAGACCTACTTATTATTAACAGGCTTCTTAATTTCATTGCATTAATAGATTGGAGAGTTTGACTATATATGTACACACATACTTACGTCGCCTCGTCCTTGCTAAAGTTATTGTGATAACTTTAATTTACATATAACTTTGGTTGAAAATGAAATACGGTGATCGGAAGAATCGGTAATATTTATACGGGTCGACCGCTGCTACAACAGTACCCATTCCACGACTATGCTCGTTCGTTGATCATGCTGTGGCTCTTTCTCCTGCATACATAATATATATGTATGCGTTGGGCGGTCGATTTTTCGTTGATTTTTGGGCTTTGTTTACGTAGAATGACGCACCGGCTAGGTTGAAAAGATGGGGGGGTCGGGGGTGGAAGAAGGGGGAAAGGAAAAAGGTAAACTTGGGTGCCGACTTTGTGCGTGTCCAACGTCGTCGTTTTTGTCAAGACTGCCTAACAAACTCGGTCACTACAACAAACTCCACGTTTAGGGCTTAATGATGATGGTTTTGCATTCGTGAGTCGGACCTTACAATTTTTTTTTTCTCTCTATAAATTAGAATCTAAACCGCAGTTGAATACCTAAAAATATTATATAATTTAGCCCCATCTAAAATATTAGATAAGGTACTAATTTTACACCTACCAAATACGAAATAGAATCATAGAATCGATATTATAAATGAATAATTTCATATTAAAAACTATATATAATTAAAAAAACTTGAAAATGATATATATATATATATATATTTATGAATCATGGAATGGCCATAAATTAATTATGGAGTGACTGAATTAATATTTGCAGTTCGAAGGTGTACAAGTAACAAGAGGCAGCACTAACGATAGGAACCCAACAAAGCACGAATATCGTTATGCGGGTGTCTCCGTATGTGTCGTCTACGTCGTAATCATGAGCATTGTTCTTCAATTTTCCCCGTGCTCAATCATGATTCTTCTTCTTTTTTCTTTTTTTTTGGGTCTGAAAATTGACAGTGCAACCACCATTTATATATATTTATATACATATAAAGGTATTTACTGACCTGCACTTTGGACATCTCATCCCATAGTGCCGACGGTACTGTTACTTCGCTCGATCCTAATAATCTTCTAGAGATAATTTGGAAAACTAATAATTTGAAAGACTCTAAATTCTAATTTTAACTATGTAATTTCAAGATAAATGCTTAGCCTGGGAAGGTGTGTGTATATATATATTTATACACACACATATATGATAATGAAGAGTGTATTATATATTGTCAAACCTTGAACGCTTTATGAGCATATCAATTCAAATATATATTCATATATACACATATACATATACGAATTTAGTGAAGAAATATTCAAGAAATATGTAAACACATGTCGTACAGTTAAGTCTTGAAAGTTAGGTTGGTAGGTTATGTTATCTCAAAAAAAAAATAAAGTATACAGAAAATGTGATAGTATATAATCCAAGCGATGGAATGTTTGGGTAGCATGCTTTCCACTTTTGGCCAGATTATGACGTGTACATATTTTATATATATATATATATATTTCAAAATTATTATTTATGTCTTACACATTTATTCGTAATATATTTGAATTATAATTCTAATAGTGCGATGAAGTCATATAATAACGTGTCGATAAGTTGCCGATGTGGCATGTCGACGCGGTAACATTCACCTGACATGGCATGATGACGTAGCAAAAATCTATTGACGTGTCGTGCCACATTGCGCCATTAAATGCTACCCAAATAAATCATTAAAATTAGGACTCAACTATGTTATGAAATCAAATGTATTTAATTAAAATTGTCATTTTGAAACATGATAATATATCGATAAATTATTGATGTGTCACACCGACGTGGCAACATTCGGCTAATATGGCATGATGATGTGGCGAAAAACTGCTAACCTGTCATGCCACATGGCACAATTAAATGCTACGTCAATGCGTCACAAAATCAAATGTGTAAAATTGAAATACTCATTTTTAAATAAATAAAATTTAAGGTAAAAAAATAAATATATAAAACTTGTCATCGTGATTATTTCAATTCCCCACCGAACCCCCTCCCTAACCTCTACGTGAAGAATAAAATAATAATATATTTCATAGAATTGTTCATTCAAATTTAGTTAATTTCTGGTAGGAGTAGGAGAGGTTAAAGTTTGCATGGGAAGCAAGCTCTGTGACACCACCCCCAAAGTCATAGATAGTGTCGTCAGTATGGCTCGGGGCTTTGGGATGTCATGATCTCGTTTATGGCTACGGGAAAGAGTTTTGCATATCCCCCTCCTTTTTCTTTTTTTTTCCACGGTGCCCCTCGATATGGATAGTGGACTTCATGGAAAGGTTGATGATTAGTTAAAGAACTGAATTTGAATCCTTTGCACTCAAGATAGAGGAAAAGAACAAAGTAATGTGGCAAGTCCATATCAAAACCAACTACATCGAATCATCGTCCACCAAAAGGAAGAGAAATTTGCAATTGTTTTGGGGGGCTTGTCATCATCAGCATCATCGTACGTACAAGATGTATCGAGCCATTTGTTTCTTGGAAGGATTTGTAAGATCATTCTATCGGATGTACACATGTTGAAGCACTTACTCCTTGGAAGGACAGAAAGGTAGCTCGAGACCATTGAATTGAAGTCAAGACCTCGAGTCCCATGTACACAAGCCAACTCACAGCAAAGACCATTTACCACATCATGCCGCCACTTTACGAGATTTGCTATACACGTTCAATCAGGGCAAATAGATCACTGAAGATCAAAGCTAATAATACTAGAGAATTTCTACTTGAAAATATGCAACAGTTAATTGACCTTAACTGGCAGACACATGAGAAATCTCGCAGTAATATGCCGGTGAAGATTTATTTAAAATACAAAAGGGGACGACCTAAAAGGACATCGGAATATGTCGGGAAAACCACATTAATCTTCCAGCTGAAAACCGCTAATTATATATATATATATGTGTGTGTGTGTGTGTGTATTATATCCTATGGTTACAGTGATGAACATCATCTTTGACGAAGTTCCGATAATTATTTGTCGAAAATTATGAGCCGCAATATAGAGTAGGCGGCAAATTTTAGGCATAGAATAAATATGTCGTTGTGTCCTTATTCAGTGAACACCTATATGAGAAGATTACGACAAGTTTGTTCATAATTGAACCTGGGAGATGATGGAATTCAGCCCCCTTAGTGCTCCCGTGAATTCTGTTGTTCTATCGATTTGATTGCTTCGGTTAAACCGAAACATGAACATCGAAATGACTCAGGCGGCCTTGAATATGGATCCAGAAAGCTCGAGGACGCATAGATCTTGGATCATTGTCTTCTTTTTCTCCCCCACTTTTAGATAGAGCCTAGAGGTATAGGTCATGTTAATCAGGTTTGGATTTGGATATGGTGATTGTCCAATCGAAGACCTGGTCGATTGACGCCATCTCATAAGATTATTGGGGCTTGCCCCAGGCCCATCTTAGGGATACCCATCAACCTGCGTTTCCTTGGTGCCTCCTCTCACTAGTTAGTTGCCCATCCAATTGTATCATCCTCGTGATCCACTCCTATAATGGAGGAGGATGAGGAGAGTGGGGTATCTTAAAATTTCGTCAGTGAACAGAAGTGACTTCAGTAACCACCACGTATCACTACCTGTTTAAGATTTTGGGTGAGCATAAATCCATACCAATTATGGCTCAATCCACCGCAAATCTAGAATGATATCTTCTTAGGCTAAGACCAAGAGTCTGTTCCTATTGATTGTCCCGATTCGTGCTCGCTCTACCCATGTCTCTGGGCATACCACAAATCTGACGGTAGCACTCACCCTCGGGCAACACCGAGGTCTCTCGCGATGGGTTCCCTATTCCCCTGGGTTCATGGGAATTATCTTTTAACCAGCGTAGCCCAAAAATCCGTAGTGCAATACTTATAGCTTGATGCCATCATATATATGCAACCTGTCCGTTATGTTCAACGAGAAAGAAGATCGATTCTTTAGCTGGTAAAAGTAGGGAATATTGATCAATTCGTTCATTGCTCTGTTTGACGGAGTACATATGCCGGTCGTCGGATTCTGGGTTAGTTACTATTACGAAGCTGGAAATTATGACACTTGTTGCTGTACCATAACATGTTGAATGCCACCGACGATGGGATTTGCTCCGGCGCGGCTCACCGACGAACCTTGACGTCACATAGAAGAAGGAGAGAATCGGAAGAGATCAGGATCAGTCCTAATCATTTACGCTCATATATCGACTACCAAGCCATCCGTCTTGGAGGAACCGTTCCGGCTGCTAGAGCGGCTCCACTGGTCAGAGAGTCCCCTGGAAGACGAGGTTGGTGCCCCGACAGGCCCTCCTCTGGCACCGCATTTCGCCACAGCCCTCATGCTCTCGACCAGCTCTTGCGTACGGGCCTCGTGCGACAGTATCTCCTGCAACTTCTCCGTGCTGATCACGAGCCTCACCTTCCACATCCTTCCGCTGCCGCTGCATGTGCCGCCATTACCGTGCCGCGAGAGAACATCCGTGTACGAGCGCTTCAGCGCCCCCGGCCGGTACTCGATAGACATCCTGTAGGGGGTTACTGCGGAGGCTGCCGGTATGCTGTTGGACCGGACGTGTCCTTCTCTGACGGCATGGCCAAACTTACTCATACTAATTGAGCTAGCGTGGCTGCTGAGCGGGAGCAGGTAGTAGGACTCCCCAGCGACGAGGTCTTCATGGTGGGGGAGCGGCTTCCAGAAGAGGTCATGCGCTCGGAATATTCTGTGGCCTGGGAACTCATCAGTGATGGACCCCGCAGCGATCGGGGCGAAGAACTCCATGACGCCGCCGTTGGAAGTGACGACTTTGGTGAGCCCTGCTCCGCCCTGATCGGCCTCTGGCCCTAAGCCTCCGAAGAGACAATTTCCCATCACAGAGAGCAGATTTTCTGAACAATCCGTGGAGTATTTTCTGGGGAGGACTAGAGGGCTAAGAAGAGGGCTCCTCCATTAGTACAAGGGTAACTAAAAAAGGGAAAACGTAACCGACAAGGGATTGTGAATGGCCTAAGAAGGGCTGCCTTTGTACTGCAAATAAAGAAGGTTCATTACTCGGATAATTTCTCCCCTTACTGAGCCGATCTCACCAGATCACTCATTGAGATAGTGCATAGCCAATGAAAGGGGAAGTATCCATGGAGGGGCGATATTGGTAAAGTGGCCCGTCGGTGGGATTCTTCTCTAAAAGCTTCTTAGCTCCTCCATAAAATATTAGTCCACACCAGGTGGGGGATTAAACAATAATAGTATCTGCAGATGAGGAAATGAAGGTGAACGAACTGAGACGACACACAAGTAGTCTGTATGTGTATGTATATGTGTCTTCGAGTAATAAAATTTATGTTTTGTTTTGTAATGGAAGTGATCCAGCTGTCCATGCACGACGGGGATGCAGCTTGCAGGAAGCTCCCCAGCTGTGATAAGCGACAACATATTACGTATATGAAAAAACAAAGGTCTGTGACTTAAAAGTACGATGTTAATCGGTAAGACTGCACAATTAGAGGAGAAGAGGGAACTGAAAGACCCAGAGGGATGGTGGGGTTTGAATGCCATTTAATAAAAAAAAAACAAATTCACAATCAGGACGATTAGTTACGGGGTAAGTGTTTCATCCAGTGACTGCACATTCCTTGACCAATAATATCTGCAATACTGTTCTTTATGAGAAAGATACGACGTCTCCTCTGAATCCATTTTACTTGTTTAGTCAGATTCATTGTCAGCCACATTAATCCTTACTTGATGAGAGGGGTCAAAACTACGTCAAATTGAAGGAATAATGAAACAGTGTTCTAATGGTGAAGTCAAGGTCGTCATGCTCAGCTAACCCAACAACATCTCGAAGGGGGGATACAGCATGAAAGAATTCAATTGATGTTGAAAGGCAGTATGTACTTTAATGCAGTGGCCCCAGTCAAAAATTCCATCAGTCAATGCACTGGTGCATTCCCCCTCTCGCTTTCTCTTTAATATGGACCACTGTGATTGTCCCCTTAGAATCTTTGGGCACTTCTCATCTATTATTCAAGGAAGTAGCCTCCGTTCCCGTTTCGGACAGGACCAGGACCTCCGCCCTCCATCCACTGGACAGATACCGTGGCTGCTCATCCAACTATAGGAAAGTGTTGAATGCGCTTCCATCGCAATCAAATTGCCATGCTCATAGACCGGTAATTTAACGTACTACGGCATTAACATAGCAGTTAGTCCAGCGAACACATAGCTCACAGGAATCCATATCCCTTTTGCCTTTGACTACCAGATCAAAATTTAGCCGAAGCTTGGAATCGCTCTTTAAGTTGATCCGACGAGGTACTGCCGTGCAGAAACATCGACGACAAGGCTGATATGCAGGAAGATGCCCCCATCCACATCTCCCTGATGTGAAGAAGAACATTGCCTGACTAAAACCGGTAAGCCCTATAGAATCATTGCTTTCGCCTTTCTGAAATTCTTAGGTTGCCATGGGAGAGGGAGAGGTTGTCTGTAAAAGAGAAATAGAACAAAGGGGAGGTGGGAAACCGCGGAAACCCCGGGCAAGTGTCATCATTATTGTAATCCACCGGGCGCCATGCATCCGTTCATACATACATACATATGTATGAGCGTGAAAGTACATTGACAACGCCTCCATTTCATATGAAATAGTGGAGACAAAGCCAGCCCCTCAACGCCGGTCAAGAAAACTTAGCCTCGCCGTCAATCCTTCGTGAGGCTTAAAGCCGTGTATAAATGATAGCTACATGTTTGTTTATTGAAAACTAAAAGAACAGAAAATGGCTCCCTGATGCGGCCAGTTCGGGTCGTGATAAGAATCTAGAATAGATACATGCATACCATCCCCCCCAGATAGGCAATAATTTGAAGTTAAAACTCTGGAACATTGTATGAGATTGAAGCGAAAGTTGAAACTCCAGCCAACAAAAGGGACTATTTATAGGTAGGAATCAGTATCTCTGAGTTCTCAAGTCGAGGCACACCCTGAGTTGATACCATTGGTCACCAGTAAATGCATAATAATCTATCAGAGCCTCACGTTTCTGGTGCAGCTTAATGTGTGCAAAAGAGGGAACAAAAACATAAGCTTAACATGGAGTGTCTGTCTATAAATATATAGCATATAGATAGAGATCAACCCCAATAAGAACGATTTCTACATGTAACTTTCTGCCGGGCCAGTGATATACGGTATGAAGCAAAGTCAGAGATCAGGTAGAATATCCGTATAGAGGAGGCCGAGGAGCTCGGGGCCGAACAGGCGTTTTTGATGGACTAACCCTGAATACACCAGAAAAATCAAACAGTAGGCACTGAAATGGAGCGCACATGTATGTAGTAAGTATGACCATTATGGAAAAGCAAGGAATAGAACATGGAGCTGACCTTATAGGCAACGATCTAAGAACTACACCACTACAATTAAGAGCAGCAATTGCACTTTCAGCCTGCAGGTTAGCATTAAGTATCAAAAAATATTCCTGCACTAACTAGTAATTATTATGCAGAGGCACAAGAAATGACTGAATAATAATTACATGGTGGGATGTAAAAGTTTGTTTGAGGTCTACAAGAGCTTTTGATCACTAATTTGCTAAAGTTACAATTGGATAAAGTAACTGGGGCAGGAAGAAGTGCAACAAGCAAAGATGGAAATGATTCACTTGACAATTCAAATGCAAAAGTTCTTTCATCCTATTTAGCAGTGTTATGCATAGCAAATCATATATACGGTCCAGTCTCGCTTAACCCAAGTGAAGGTCGTCTCAGATTCTGCTTGGAGGGCAAGTTGGTAAATGATAATAGGACCATGGAAACAAAGCCTTAAAAAAGGGACAATGGAAAAGAAAAGAACCCCTAACTAAAAAATGGCTTTTATTCACAGACTAGGCTGCCCTTTAGTATTTCCTACTGATAAAATTCCATGCATTGTTTCATTTGACAGGAATTTTCAACTTGAGCTTATAACCATACACAAGTGCTGAAGTTGATTCCTATACTGCCATATGATAAATTTTTCATCCTATAGCATGCTCATCAAGAGTACTAGAATTACAATTTCAAAGTCTAGCATTCAACTTGTTAAAGAGCTAAGTTAAACCTTGCCAAACCTTAGTGTAATCTTGAAAGCCCCAAGCTTTACAAACTTATGAGATTCAAAAAAAGGAAAAAAAGATTCAGGTCGAAAGCAGGATGCAGAATAGAAAGATATCTTACCAATACAAACTCCACAAAAGCAATACGAGTAGAGTGGTGATAGTCACCTAGCAGCCTCAGGCGATAAACCTTCAGCATCAGAAAAAAAGGGAGCCAAACTCAGCATGAATAAACTTAACGTTCTTATCTATATCATCCACACCTTTTATACTGTAAATAATTTCATTCATACATTTTTGGAAAGCTCGTCTAACTAAAATTTCCAAACTTACAGCAAACAGAATTATTCTCCTCTAATTTTGATGATAATGTCATCAGTATAATCAATATTAAATTACAGAAAAATACATGCTACAGAATACTAATAAATTTGAATACTCCATCTGTTTCCATCTGGGAAAAGAAAAATGCTTTTCCCAAAGAGTCCTAACACAAACAGTTAATCACATTCTATCAAACGAAACTGCAGTTCACTTTTATATGTGATTCTTCAGCTGAAAACCACAGGTGATCATTTTTCAGCCCAAATTTGCAAAGGAAAATGAAACTGGAGATATTTAGTCAACTGGAAAGGATTTCAAGCAGATTATTTTCATTGCACATGTATCAAAACTGGAAACTTGTCTAAGAAAAAAATACATAAATAGAGTAGCTTTATGCATTTCAGGTGTTTTCAGATCAAGTTAATAAGTATTCCATACAGTTTATGGTTCCAACTTCAGCAATTTTACATGGGTCTCTGCTTTTCTCAAGTAAGGAGAATGTAATTGTAAAAGATACATAGACTTTAGGATTTTTAGGCATTTCAGGGAGACATAATCTTTAGGATTTTAAGGTATTTTAGGGAAGTGAACAAGGTTGTGGTACAACAGATACAAAGAATATTTGCAATTGGAACCAGTAAATCCAACAAACCTCTCCACAAATAGATCCAAAGAAAAGCTTAAGATCTGCCTGAGTAACCTGAATGCATCACATAAAAAAAACAAAAAGAAAGGATATAAGACATACTGCTTAGACAATATTAGTGAATAGTGATACCAGATCCATCCTACACTAAAGTATTTACCTTCTTGTCTATATTCGTACAGTATATGGTTCTTGAGCACATTTCCCGCTCATCCTCATTCTGACATCCAAGACACAAGGCTGTACTCATGAATTTAGGAACTATAAAATACTTGAGATGTTCCACCAGTATAAATTTCTCACCTGAGGCAAGAAGGTTGGGTTAACTGGAGCAATAGCGGTTTTTGAGGGCAGCACTCTCACAGGGTAGAACCCAAGCATCGTTCCTGACAAGTTTAAAGCAGCCCTTGCACCTTCTGAAAATGAGACAAAGCAGCAGATGCACTATGAAGCCCCCATTTCAAAAGAGAATCAAATACAATGTGTTACTAATAATTCCTAAATGGCTCTGACTTACCTTCATCAGTGAACTCAATGAAGGCAAAGCGAAGCACAGAGTTAGGATCACCACAAATTCGACAATCAACAACCTTCACAAAGAAGCTACCAATTGAGAATAATGGTTTGAACAGCTGATTGCATCCAGAAAATCAATAGAGGCTAACCTGCCCACAACTGACAAATAGAGCAGCAAGTTGCTCTTCGGTGACCTACGTCCGATATGACATAAGTGAGTCCATGGCTAGATTGCAAAACAGAAAATTAAAAAATATATAAATAATATCAGACAAGTAGCCCCACAACAGAGAAAAGGCTCTGAACGTAACCTGTAGATCTATATCAGATACATATACTGTCCTATGAATAATCTCATCTTGCTGGGCCATACTTGTCCGACTGTTAATCCTGTGTTTCCCTTGATTGTAAAACTTCTTCTGTAATAGAACAAACATCATATGGAGCCTCAAGAAATGGCATCTCAGCACAATAAAATATGGTAAACCTAAACTTCCAAGACTGACTGGATGAAACCACAGATATCTTTCAAGAAAAACCAGATTCATAAAAGTTATGATGCTACTGATACCGTCCGGTTTAACCTGGACAAAAAGCCAATTCAGTTGATAATAAATACCATGCATTTTGTTCTATAAATGAGAAATAAATTCCCTCTTCTTGCTCTTTACACTTCCATTAAAATCAAACTCTCCCTCATACAAAGTCGTGTCTGAAAATAGAAAGATGGTAAGATTACATTCTCATCCAAAGTATTTTGGGCAATTAAGCTCTAAAAGTGTGATATCAGTTTGATGTGTAAGTACTTTTTTCAGTCAAAATGTTCCATCAGAAATTCTAATTAACCTTTGCTCGTCCACTTGTCTCTTTTTCCTGCTATGTTCACTATGACCCTCTTAATATTGTCAATGCTAGTCCAACCACTAAACAATTAATTATTTCAGTACAATCACCCTTTGCAAAGCATCAACAACCAACAGCTTACTGCCCACCCACATCTTCCTAACTTATATATCTCAGAACAATTAACTTCCACCAACCTCAACAAAACATGGGATAAAGAAGAACACGAAAAGCTAACATCCTAGCAACGGTATGCATGAAATGCAGAAAAAGAGAACTAAAATCAACAAATTCAAATCTTCTCGTTATCAGCTTACATGGCACAAATTAGAACCTATTAACAAGAGACTCACGAGCTGAAAAACACTCGTGCTACTTGAATTACTCTTTTGAAAACCTTTTCCATGTACGCATGAAACGGATAATAGATTCCTCTGGATCTAACTATAACGATTACTCCATTAATAACAGATTTGGCTCATTAAATTAAAAAATGGTATAGAAAAACAAAAGCTGTTAAAGTTCCATCATTCAATTGCTACAAGAATCTCACCAGAATCATCATTCAAACCCAACTCTTAGCCAGTCAAGATCAATTTTTTTCTCGGACACAGATAAGCTGTTGTGAATGTACTATGGTCTACGGCTTTAACTACAAAAAACCAACAAAAGCCACAGCATAAATCTTATGAATAGAGTATATTTGACAAGAAATGATGAGCAAGTTATAGAAGGGCTTACCCGTCGTCCTGCAGCTCCACCATTGACCTGCCCATTCCAACCACTATGAGACGTAGTCGAGCCGTTGCTAGGGTATGGCAGGCCGTTAATGCGATTACCGCTGGAGAGCGAGGGGGGCACGAACTCCGCGGCCCAGGGGTTGAGCTCAGAGAATAGCTCCTGCAGCTCCTTCATACCGTTCTTCAGCTTCTCGCCCATCAGATCACCCCCGTTGCTCAGCTTATCCCCTCCCCCGTTGGCCGACAGATGGTGGTGGTTGAGTCGGCCGTTCGACCCAACCTGGACAGCGTGGTGGTTTCCGTACAGCGGCGGATGATCCAGGCGCGGACGACGAGAGGCCTGGTCCTGATCAGCCAGGTCAAGCTTCGGCTGAGAAGCCTTCTCGAAGCCCTTACCCAAATCCACCAAGGGGTTCTCAGCGATGGCCATGGTTCAGCGACTCGCCTACTGATCAACAGTGGAAGTCAGCAGGTACCCCATTAAAAAAAAAAAATAGAAGAAGAAGAATTCATCAACGTCAAAACAAAAAGAAGATCGACAAAAGGAGGGCGAGTGAGATTCAACCGACTCGAAGGTTGTGTCTTGTTTTTCCTGTCTGCGCTGCTTCTGAAGTGATGGAAAGAGGAGAGTGGAATGGTGAATCTTGCAGATTTTCACATATCGCCCGGTCCTCCTGACTAAAGGTGGAAAATTAGGGGGGGGGGTGCTCTGGTTCTTCTCCCTCCCTCTTTCTCCCTCGTGCCGTACGCCAATAGTGAAGAAGCAGTCGTCGTCTAATTCGAACCACGCCATTGTAAAAGCCCAAACATCTACCCTCCTGTCCCGCCTGCCACAGCGCGTGGAAATCACACGTACGACCGAGGACCATGGATCCTGTGCTACTCTCCACGTGGCGTTTTTCTACTGGATTTCTGCCAATTCTGGCAACTTGAGTTGTATTAACAGTTCTAATGATGTCTGGACACTAATTATAAAAAATGTCATTCTTTACTGGCTAGGACACCATCCTTAAAAAATAATAATAATAAAGATTTNTTACGAATAAAAAATAAAAAATGCCTTTCTTCACTTAGCTTGGAGACCATCCTTAAAAAATAATAATAATAAAGATTTTCCATCGAGGACGGGGAGTAACGGAAAGTCAAACTTGACTCCTCCCCACCAAAAATCAGAAGATGCAGTTGCACCATTTGGGAGTCATCAAACTGCGAAAGAACAACGAACGTCCGGGAGGATGAGGATCCAAGGTGACGGTGACGGTGACGGTGACGGTTGATCCGGCAAACTGATTTCCGGATGATGAATCGAGCTACNTGATCCTGCAAACTGATTTCCGGATGATGAATCGAGCTACTGAGAGCGTTCTACCGAGTAAAGCGGTAGTCAATCTCAGCATTGTCGGTGTGAGGATGAAAAGCGTGGCTATGAGCGAACTGAACCGTGATAGTCATAGTGCAGCGTGATAGCCTAAAAAAAGGGAAAAATCTCTACTTATAGTCGCAACACAGTCCTGCAACAGCAGAGAGTCAAGAGGAGAAGTTCAGCTTCAGGAGAAGAGAAGGTGCCACGGCCGTCTTTTTCTTACTCCACAAACAGATAAGAAAAATCTATGATATAGAAGCAACGGCGGGCCCCTGGAGGATTACGGCGATCAGTCTGATAATCGACAACTGGTGTCGCTCAGAGCACGTTATGCAGGAAATAACCAAATGAGAAGATCATCTGAGCCATGAACAGAATATGCAGGACGACTGCACAGCATGAGGACAATGGGCCGCCATAGCTGGTTGACGAGAGAGTGTTAGATTTTGCGACTACAATGTGCACCGCCCTCTAAGACTGGGTTACGTATTTCGATAATGTGCCATCAACAAGATGAGCCTACATTAATTACAATCCACGGGAATACCACGAGTCAACTCAAGTGGCATCGAATCCTTCGTTTCAAAGTGCTGGCGTGAGTGAGACTTCTTGCTCCTGAGATCCAGCTACATCATCTCCTATATTATTCGTGCCCCACACAAATAAAAGCTGCAGCGGAGTTAATACAAGCTCTAGATCTTCGCACTTGATTGAGGATTCTGTGGCAAGATCGGGGTCATATTTTCCTAGCTGGGCCGAGACTTCTCCAGCAATATGTCAATTGAAGGTGCCACCCCGGCGGTGGCTTGCATGGCTGTGGTGCACGGAAGTTCTATTTTCTTTGAAGTGACAGCACATGCATTCTCATATCTCCACTTCACTTTGACAAAAGTCTGCCACATCCATGAAGGGTTAATTTCCGGTAAGTTTAAACTCTTTACACCCCAGTTGTTAAAATTCGCTCCATTCACAGTTGAATCACATCTTCATTATATCAATAACTCTAATTCNAAAATTCGCTCCATTTACAGTTGCATCACATCTTCATTATATCAATAACTCTAATTCCAAGTTCACTTTCTTTTTTTATATAAATACAACTTCTTTGTCTCTTTTGTTTTCCTAAATTNTTTTTTATATATATAAACACAACTTCTTTGTCTCTTTTGTTTTCCTAAATTTCCTATTGCTTCTCGGGATGTGAGTCTCATTCGCAATGGAGCGAATAAAATTGTAGTTCAAGAACATCATCAAACTCCTTTTTGTCTTCACTGATGTTTGGTGGTATTATGAATTAAAGTCAAGACTCATGAGTGGATGAATTATGATTTGAGCATGTTTTTTTTTCAATGATTTAATAGTTAATTGTTCAGTGAGTACAGTAAATAAGAGTACTTTTACGCATGAATTGGTTGATAGTCAAAGTTGGAATTCGACAGAGAACTAACTAGGGCTGTGCTGTCCTCAACCGGGAAGGTATGATCATGAGTTAAACTACCTTATTTCCCTTTTACTCCTAATCCTTCTAATGGCCTACAAGTTTCCTTTCATTGGAAAAAAGGAAAAAAAAAAAGTGGGAGACATGATGAAGACAAGGAAGTAGAAATATCATATCAGAACAAAGAATGATTGATTAAAATGAAAATGTCCATGGTGAAATGATGCCTCATGTCCCAGTAGTGCGATCTAAGGCTCTCTACTGAAATTAGTGAACATGCAAGACTACCAAACATCTTCGGATTCCCTAGCACAAATATCTGCAACAAGAAACAGGGAAAAAAAAAAGGGTTAAAGCTTTGCAGCTATAAAGCGAAAATGAGCAAACTTCTATTCTTTTTCCCCTCCTCATGGGCCATCATCTGTCCCAGGAGATCCTATAGCATCTCTGTGTTGAAGTCCCAGTGGATCCACAACCAGATCTTTCTTTGGCACAAGCTCCTATGCAGCTGGACTCTGAGCAGACTGCAAAGCCTGATTCGGTTCTCTGGCTACGAGCATTCATGCGGTTGCTAATTATAATCAATGAAGCGCACAAAGTTTTGGATCTTGACGAGAAAATACTTGCTGGCATAATGAAAGCACAAAGGGCTTGGTGTACTCTGTTTTCAGTTCCCTGTCGGACTCCTCCAGAGATTTCAACGGTGAGACAAGATGATATTGTTCTTTTCTTGGGTTTTCAATGATTCCGAAAGGAACGTTTTTTTTTTTCAGTGAAAGTAAAAAGATACAGAGATGGAACTTTACCTTTTCCTGGACCCGAAGTTTTGCTTTTGTTTTCCTCTTTTTTACCTCCTCCCTCCAATGTTTCCAAAGCATTTGAGATTCTCAATGTGATGAATTCAATGTCGAAAAAGCAGCTCCACAATCAGCGCCAGGCACGCGACGAACAATGTGTAGAAATCATTGCGAGGCCTTTCCTGCAATGAAGTATTCGGATAAGGTTCAGCCAAAGCAAGAGTTATTAGATTTCCCCAGTCATCAGTGCTTCCAACCATTACTTTTGCTCGATGGTTTATGAGAACAAGAACTTCAGATGTATATCCGGAAACAATTGAAGGTTGCCAGATGAATATGGGAAGGTTACGCCAAGATACGTTTAAACAAAGATCATTTTAACCAGGTCACGAAGTAATGATCATTATGGCCTCCACAAATGGATCGAGCAACACCACTGATTGCGATCTGTCCATTCTATGATTTTAACATCGTGAGGAAAAATCTCCCATTGAATGAAAAGCCACGATGGATATGGATGAATTGGATGTATTAGAGAAATTTGATTTGCCAACTTTCACTAAAGTTATAGCTCGTTAACTCACCATGCCAGAAGAAATGGACAAGTAACCAATGGAAGAGCTTGTTGGAGCTGGTGGCGCTGGCGGAGGTGGCTTGGAAATGCTTGTACTGGGGGCCCCAACACTTGTAGTATTACTAACAATATCATTTCCGGTTATCCCAAGTGAGTAAGCAGGAGTTCCATCGGGCTTGAATAACCCATAGTTCCTCTCAGATGTAGGACCCGGCTTCAGGTTCTCATTGAACAGGGCAAACACGTAAATGTTCAAATCACCACCATTGGGTCTAATTGGCGTCCCTCTCTTCTGGGAAATTACCTTTATGAGATTTCCGTTGTATTTCCTTGCATTCTCAGGGGTTGCCCCTGCTTCATCCTTGTCGCCCCGTGAGGGCCACCCAGTCTCGGATATGTGGACAGGGAGTTTCTTGTATCCCAGGGAAGCCAGTGCAGAGTAAACCGCATCAATTTGAGCGAAGAGCATGTTGTCATAATGGAGGTTTGTGGCAGGGTCCACGACTCCAGTGGTGGATTGGAACAGAACAAAATCAAGAGAGACCTGCTTCGGGTTAGCCTTGTATGCAAAGAATGGGTATGCATTGATCAGGAAAGGGGACCCAGATTTTGAGTGGAAGTCAAGGATCTTAGTGACACATGGGACAAGGTCCTGGCGAAAAGAGCCGGCTGAAGGCGGATATGAGGTCTCAAGGATCGCCAAAGAATGGGCAGTTGTGACTGTGACCTGTTACACAATGGGAAGCAAATTCCATACCAAGAAAAGAAAGGATTTAAATGATAGAATTTGCTTTGAATTTTTTGCAGTCTAGCACCAAAGAACATGAAGCAACATGGAGCTTTTACATCCCAACAAAAAACTCAAAGATGTAATGTTCAAATCGCGTCTGAGATGGATTATTCCTAGTGAAGATGCAGGAAAACTCGACTGTTTTTCTTGCATATGACGGAAAACATCTGTCTCAGGTCTGCGGGCACCTAAAATACCATGACAGGCATTTTCCCCAGATCCTTTATAAAACCAAAGTTCTGGTATTAGGTGAATTGTCAGTGTTGAATGATTTCAAGTATGTCTTGCCAAAACCCAGTGTGCAAACAAAGTTTGAAGAGCGCTATCGGATCCAGTGGATCTTTGACTTGTATTACAACTATCCCACCTAAGCCCTTTCAAATTGTCACTGTAAACACTCAGGTAGGGATACATCACCTGCTTGTCGAGCCCCAGAGTAANTAACTATCCCACCTAATCCCTTTCAAATTGTCGCTGTAAATACTCAGGTAGAGATACATCACCTGCTTGTCGAGCCCCAGAGTAACGAGAGCACCATGGAGGCTCTGCATTGCAGGGAGAAGATTATCCGTAAGAGAGCTGTCGTTGAATGTAAGCACCTCGTTCCCGACCGCTATGCAAGTTATATTTGTCGCAGGCAAGTAAGCCTGGACGTTCGACTTGACCCAGGACTTGGCCTTGTCCGGGTCTCGCATCTTTGCCAGGTACTCATTCCCGAGACCCACGATGAACTCCACCCCTGTGTCAGCGAATGCCCGGAGCACCCGTGAGTCAGCATCGTAGAGTTTCACCTTCGTGACCCCGATGGACTTGACCAGCGGGACCACGTGCTCCGGGGAAGGAAGATTGTCGGCAATTTGTCCATAGTTGATCCCTATCGAGGCCACTGGGGTGGGAGAGAGATAAAGGTAACCTGCACAGGGTTGCATAAGGAATATCATGTGAGACGGAGATCAACCAGTGGGAAATATTTATCGTCATCAAGCCTTTAATTCAGACTCTAGGAATCGAATCTCCGAATATAATGGAAAAATTGAACCTGCAGAACTTGGCATGCAATCAGAGTAGAGGTGAATCAGGGAAACAAGGACCTGAACAATTCATCCAAGATTAAGTAGGAGGTGAAGGGTCATGAGTGAATTCTGCTGTAAGTTGGGAAAGTGAGGCATTATCAATATCCAAACTTGGAGAAAGATGCCTTTTTAAGAATGTGAAACTTGATCAATTCCGACACTAAAAGTTCACAAACTACGACACCAAGAGCCCCAAAAAACACCGTACCTGATCTAAGTATCAACAATACTTCGTAACAAGTTCCAGCTTTCAGAATGAGCGGTGCCCACTTAAACAGGGAAATCAGATCAAGAGGTGAAGAGGATACCTGAAATGAGAAGCAGGAGGTGGAAATAGTGAACAATGGGGTCACGAATCTCCATGAGTCTCAAGCAAGTGGAAAACCAGCAGAGCATTCTGCTTCCTGTCGAAGTGAAGATGCTGCCGAGTCTTCTCAAAGAAGGCAAGAGTGACTGAGCCAGTGGAGCTCACTCGCTGGGCAAACTAGAGCTCAACAACTAGCAGAAGCACAGGCAATTGCAGCTGGCAAGAAGGTGAAAAAGAGCGGTGTGTGGAGGACAACAGGGAAAGGGGTAAAGATGAAGACAAAGATGCTTTATTTAAAATCAACGGGCTGGTGAGGGGACTGATCAGAGAGGAGAGAACGGTCGAGTAAGGAGAGCTGCTTTTGATTTATTTATGGGGTTGAGCTGGAGTGGACAACCCGCGAAGAATTTGGGAAAGTAGCCCCGGGGGGACCAAACTGTCTTGCAATCTTTTTTATGAATAGTGCACATAATGTTACTGATCGAAATGGGGTACAAAGGATCCTAGACGTTACAAGGGGTCCTAGAATGAGAGCTGTTTTCCTGTTGCTCTAGTGGAGAAGGAAAAAATGGGCCATGGCCTGAGGTTTCCTCAGAAACTGACATTCTGAAAGTAGGGTGTCTTAAGCTGATCTGACCAATATCATGAGTTCTCGGATTATGTACTCTCCTATCCAAGAAACAGACCATGATTCAAAAAGTTGAAGAAGATAAATATATATTTATGTATGTCATTTAACAGACGCTCCATCTCCCACATGAAATCCATTTTGGAGTTCAAAGCCCGGATTAGTAACAGAGCATCTGAGAATAAATTCGGATTATTGCAGCAACAGAAGCGCAGTGTGAAGAGCACGAGCTTCTGCTTGCAAAGGAGAAGGGCAGTAGATCATCTCGTACTGTGGTGCTATCAATCATGTGGTATGTGATCTCAAGGTCCGAAGATTGAAAGGGAAAGCTCTGGTTGGGAATTTACTGCCCGAATTCAACCTTGACGTGCACCTGCCATCTATCCATAGATTTCCGCAGAGGGAGCCAATGAAGTGGAAGAATCACATAACAGACCCTAGAAGTTAAAATGACCAGAGTCAGATTTACTCTATTAAGACTTAACCTTCTTGCAGGCTAAGCATCGCCTCTGTAATGTCAGACTTTACAAAATTGCCGACAGCGGCTGCCCTGTACAACGGTGGATTAACGGGGCCAAATCAATAGTGTAGAACAGTGGAATGAAGCAGAGAGGCTCGCGTGTTCACTTTGCAGCCTTCTCTTGTATGCATGCGTTACATGCCGAGGATGCTTGATATCTTAGAAGCGGCAATTTTGATTGACCTACCGATCAGTCCGAGTTAAGAGTGCCATATAAATTCACTAATATATAAAATCAACTTAATTAGGAATAATTTTTACTCGCAGACAGGAGGAGACAAGGTCGTCCAACAGTTGCACGGTAAAGAGAGAAGACAGTTAATTTCGTTTGATGCCTTCACCACTAAAATAGATCTTGATTTCAATTTTCCCTCATCCATTAAATTTCTCATTAAGAAAAAAGAAACGTGTTTCCAATCCACCTCTATGAATGGAAAGATCCCACAAAATTGATTCCACGTTGTCAAGAACGACATCAGCAAAACTGTGGACAACCAAGATATTGTCAGCTTGTAACATCATCAGTTAACACGAATTGCACGCAAGAACCAGACACAGGTGGCAGAAGTGTTCTTCTGAAAAAAGTTCAAACCTTTCTCTCTCGGATTACATCGAGACCACAGTGGCAACCGCAAGCAAAGAATTTTCCTAAACATCCAACCGAATCGAGAAGGATGTATCTCGGAGAGCGGAAGGGTGTTCAAGGGGATTTTTTTTTTATCTGTGGGCGGTGACCAATGTCTCGATGAACTTCAAGCCGTCGAATTTTGGGGCGAACTTATTTTCCTCTGATGAAGGGCGCGAATCAATCTTCACCTTTGATTGAGAGGACTGCACCTGAAAGGGCCGAAGAGAGTAAGAACAGAATCGAACATCTCGACGAAACAAGGATTGCCCTCCGACCTTCCGATCTATCTTTAAATCGACGATCAGGGGATTCTCAAAAAAGTACACACATCAAAGATAAGCAATGCCATGTCAAAATCGAGCAATCCTGTCTTTTATGACCAACGAATCATTAACCAAATGAGATTCTCGAAGAAATCCAAGAGTCCAACGAGATAATCAACCAATCGGAAACATTNAGCTAAATGAGATTCTCGAAGAAATCCAAGAATCCAACGAGATAATCAACCAATCGGAAACATTCTGCATGCACTGGCAAGGCGATAGACGAGAAGAACAGGAATCCTAACACACCTGCTTTGGACAGGGATGAGAAGCGCAGGAGGGATCTGCAGGGGAAACGGGCGCGGAGGCCGAGGCGGAGGATGTGAGAGCCGCCGTCGAAGCGGTCAGCACCGACGCCAGCAGCGTATAGGACCCCTTCATCTCCGTCAACCTCAGCATCGCCATCCCATTCAACGAGCCTCCCCGGATCCTGACCACGAGGAACCCTCCAACCGCTCTTCGCCGACAACGAATTTCAGCCTCTCAGCCTTCTCTTTCTTCAATGTTCCTTTTCTTTTTTTTTTTCCCTAGCGTACAGGCAAAGGCTTGCGGGCGACAATTTATATTCCGCGGCGCACCCTCCACCCCAAAACTAATGATATTGGATTCTAATTTCTGGTCCGGGTTCAGATCAACATCAGTCAGTCAGTCAGTCCCAAGGACGATCTCGTGCCGTGGAGTGGCAGGTAGGTGAACCGTGATCATCTTTCCACGTCTCGGAGTTGAACATGCGGTACTGATTCTTGTGCATTTTGCGTGCAAGCTATAAGGCGCTCTACCAAGTCCACAATTCTGCCTCCACGTGATTTTCCTTTGAAATCGAGTCGATGTTCCATGGGATAAAGCATTGAAATTCACGAATTTACTGACTAGACTGGAGTCGGAATATGCTGAACCGGATTTCTTAGCCAAATAGTTACAAAAGATATCATATGATATGTATGTATATCATGACCCATTAAACTCCACGTATCCTCTATCGTCCTTTCTTTCGTCTCCATTCCAGAGGGATGGCGTTGGCATCCCTCGTGCAGCCTACAATTGATGGGCCTCCTGGGCCCCATTGGGCTTTTCTATTGGGCCTTATTGGGACAACGTATTAGCAGGCCCACAGCCCTATTGCTCGTGCATAATCAACATTTGAGGTGTTTAATCATAGTTTTAAAGCTAGATTGGACCAGGAACCGGTCAAAAGTATGAGTTCATGAGTTGATCCATATATTTAATAAATAATAATATGTAATATATAATTAACAATTATATGTTAAAATATCATATAGTAAATTCCAATTTTTAAATTTAAATTTTAAATCATTCATCATAACATTTAGGTTTAATATAAATAAATAAATTAAATTTTAATAAAAGGAGAGTGGAGGAAATAAAATTAAAATGTCTAATCTGAGCATGCAAGTTGATTGATAAACACTAACAATATGATGATATTGTGAAAATGAAATATCATCATATTTAAAATAAAAAAAATTAAATACAAATGAAGGAAGAGTGTTTAAAGTTAGTGATCTTAAAAGTACGGTCCAGACCGGTTTCGGATAGGTTTAAAATGAACCTGCAATCGTTAAATCCAATTACGGTTCGGGCCATTTGCTTAATGAGTCGGTCTGATTACAGGTCATAGTTCACGCGAATATAAACATGCAGGGAACCATTTAAACAGGTCGATTAATGGTATAGGAGGCCGATTTGGCTTGTAAACCATCAATCTTTTTAATTTTAAAAAAATATATTTTATAAACCGACCGATATTTTTAAAAGCGGTTGCTTTTTATTTTGGTGAACAGTAATTTGATTTAATCGAATGAACAACGCTTTGATTGGATGTTTCGCCCATTTGTGCCTATTGATTTTTTAACAAATTGTAAGAGATTGCGACATTGGTAGGTGGAAGACTATAGCTCATGGTCCGGGCCAATGCGATCTGGTTTCATAATAGTT
>CXYZ01010242.1:568417-579271 GCA_900006705.1 Sonneratia caseolaris
TTTTAAAAAAATATATTTTATAAACCGACCGATATTTTTAAAAGCGGTTGCTTTTTATTTTGGTGAACAGTAATTTGATTTAATCGAATGAACAACGCTTTGATTGGATGTTTCGCCCATTTGTGCCTATTGATTTTTTAACAAATTGTAAGAGATTGCGACATTGGTAGGTGGAAGACTATAGCTCATGGTCCGGGCCAATGCGATATGGTTTCATAATAGTTCTAGGCTGGTTCTTAACTGTTCTATGCCGATTCAATAGGTTAACGGTCCGTGTCGGTTACGATTCAACAGAGCCCATATTGCTGACCCGGCTCGTAATTGCCCTTCAACCTAATAAGAGCGATTACGGACCGAATTAATGACAATTCGAACCGATTCTGAATTTAAACAGTCCTATTTGAGCGAATCCTCCCCCATTTAACAACCCTATTTAAAGCCTCCGAGGCAGCTGAACTGAGCGATGAGTCAGACGTGTCCTATCCTTAGCTTTCTCCGCCGCGGATGGAAAACGCGAAGTGCACCGCTTGGCACCACACATATTCTGATACCTCCCCGGTGAGCCCGGCCCTACCATGCTTTTCCATCACAGAGGTACCGCGGCTGACGGGTCCCACCCTCATCTCCCTTAAGGTCCTCATCCGCCCGGGTGTTTCCACAGACACCCATCCTCTTTACGCGCGCTGTCGGCCTACTCCCGCCCGCAGCCACGTTATTGGCAGTTCAACGCTGTGTTGGAGTTGGACGAGCATAGAACCAGTGGCCAGTACAAGTTCGGACCCGTGTGACCGGTAGAGGTAGTTGGGTAATCTCGATTTTAAGTCTTAGATGAGGATGGTACGACCACAATGTCAATTTCCAGGTTGCAACCAGGCTGATCTTGAATCGGAATCATTTGTATAGAGGAATAGGTGTCTATACTGGAGAAAAAAAAATATTTTGGAAAGTAAAAAATGGGCCTGTCGATCAGAAAAGTTTATAAACAGCCAGATGGATCCCCCGGAGGGCCGGTGTCCCTGTGCCCTTCCTCTCTCCTCGCGTTCTCCGCCCCCCACCGTCTTCCTTCTTCTACGGCCGACGGTATCTCTTCCCTTCCCTCCCCTTCGCTTCTCTTCGCTTCTCCTCTCCTCTGCTACATTTCACCGATCACGTCGAAGGGGTTTCTTGAGTTGTGCCCACCAACGCCTCCGCCATGGCTGCGGCCTTCTCGCCCATCAACGTAATCCAGCACCCTCTCTGCGAGGACCCTTCAGTTGCATCCAGGAAGGCGTCATCCGCCTTCCTCGGATCCACCCACAAGCTCCGTTCCAGTCCCTCCTCCAGATCTCTCTCTGTTTCCGCGGCGGCTCACAGGAAAGCGTTCCCTGTCTCCGCTGTCTCCGAGGTCGTCAAGGAGAAGAAGCAGAAATCCTCGTCCTCTAGCCCCAATCTGGTACCCTTCTAAGTATTTCTCATTTTCTTGGCCCGCTATACTTACTGCCTGCAAGCAGTAGAAGACCTCAAAAGAAGCTCATTCCAAAATGAGGGGGGAAATGAAAATATAAATTTCCTGCACGGTCCATTTCACCTGATTGGAATTGGTGAAGGGACCGGAAATATACAAAATTCCATTTTCTTTAGATTGATCCCGTCATGACTGATATGTTTACTGCTAAAATAATGTGCTGCATCTGATTATCGATCATTTGATCAATCTTTTCTAATTTAATCTGTTAGTGTTGGGAACTGCAACTCCATCTGAAAGAAAATTAGGAAGTTTGTGGGGGATACGAGAGAGTTTGAAAAGTTTTGCTGGATATAAGTGGGAATTTCCGAAGCACCATCCTTGGGGGCTGAGGATGAATCTCATGGTTATTAGTGTGGTAAGCCCTGGCATAGAAGAAAAAACCCGCCTCGTGGTCAATTATTCCCTTGCCCAAACATGGAAGGAAAAATGTACAGCTTACCATGGTCAGTCGTTGATGGCAGTGTTTTAAGACGCGTGCATGTGTAAGCTATTATACAAGCGCAGCTGTTGAAAATTGTGATCCCACATGTGGAAGTTAGAAAATCCTAGAGATTAGTACAGCCATCTATTAAATTAAGTTTTTGGTTTGATATGAGCTCAATATTATATGCAAATCAAACAGTTAGATCAGCAAGAGCTCAATGTCTGCACTTTCAACAATATCGTGAGCTTCTTTTCCATGTTGCTTTGCAGCAGGTATTTAGATCTAAAGTGGATGTAGTGTAAGCTGTTTAAATAGGGTATCTTGTCATTTATTCATTTGTTTGCATATTGCAGCTGATCACCAAAGAGGAAGGATTAGAGCTTTATGAGGACATGGTCTTGGGTAGAATATTCGAAGATATGTGTGCCCAGATGTACTACAGGGGCAAGATGTTTGGTTTTGTCCACCTGTACAATGGACAAGAAGCTGTGTCAACAGGCTTTATCAAGCTCTTGAAGAAGGAAGATTCCGTTGTGAGTACTTACAGAGACCATGTGCATGCCCTCAGCAAGGGTGTCCCTGCCCGTGAGGTAATGAGTGAGCTTTTTGGCAAGGCTACTGGCTGCTGCAGAGGCCAAGGTGGGTCCATGCATATGTTCTCGAAGGAACACAACTTGCTTGGTGGGTTTGCCTTTATTGGTGAAGGAATCCCAGTTGCTACTGGGGCTGCGTTTACTTCAAAATACCGGAGGGAAGTTTTGAATGAAGCTGACTGCGATCACGTGACTGTGGCTTTCTTTGGGGATGGAACATGCAACAACGGGCAGTTTTATGAGTGCCTGAACATGGCAGCCTTGTGGAAGCTGCCCATTGTGTTTGTGGTGGAGAACAACTTGTGGGCCATTGGGATGTCACACCTGAGGGCAACATCTGATCCTGAGATTTGGAAGAAGGGGCCTGCATTTGGCATGCCTGGAGTACACGTGGATGGGATGGATGTGTTAAAGGTGAGGGAGGTGGCTAAGGAGGCAATTGAGAGAGCGAGGAGAGGGGAAGGCCCCACCTTGGTCGAGTGTGAGACCTATAGGTTCAGGGGACACTCCTTGGCTGACCCTGATGAGCTCCGTGATCCTGGTAAGTCCTAGCTACATTCTTATGGTAAATCTTTTACTTGATTGACACTTACTGGGAATCCATATTTGACTCTGTGATGACGGTAAAATATGATCCTGATCCTTATTTATCCTTGATCCTATGATAGAGCACTAGTTCTGGCCGGTTTTTACTTAATTGTAGTGTTTGTTTCTTCTTTTCAATTATGAGAAGTTTATTGTTCCAAGCCTGTGATCACTCTCCAAGTTCATGATGTCCTCATCAAGGTCAATGCGCTCAAGGATTTTTGAATCTATGACCTTTTGAACTATTCTAAGCATACCTACGGCCTATATACTTGAGTCAGCCCTAAGAGGTTTTGTTGTAGTTTTTCAGTTTTCCAAAATGTTTGAGGCTCATCTAGGAGAGTGGTAGATTTTGTAACAATTATTGATAGTTCTGGTGCAGTTCATCATTCTGAGGGTAGCATGGATTAATATAATGACAAGATTTGAAAAACAATTTTGGATGGAGGGATTCAGAAGAACTAAAGAAGAGCATGTTCCTCTCTTCTGCAGGAATATTTTTTATAGGGGGCGGGTAGTGAGAAAGGAGTGGTGGCAGATAAAATTTTAAATAGGTAAAGGAACTTCTAATAGCGAACAACTTAAGTTGACTATCTTGCTCAAGGCTTCATTATGGGAGGTCAAAATAAGAAATTATTGTTTAATGACATAATTTCTTCTCCACGCAGCCATGCGGTGAGAACAGAGTGAACTATTCTTTCACCTTTTACTAAAGATATAGTTTCTTCTCCTCCCATATCCTCTCTTTTATAAAAGCCGGTCCCTTTCTTTCCCTCCCTCGATCATGTAAGTAGAAATTACCATCTCAAACTACTGATGTGTTGGTGATGGATGTGTTTTGTAACAGTCTTACCCTCCATAATTCTTTTACCTAAATCTCTTTCAGTTGGTACATACGCTTTATTCAATAGGTTGATTTTGTTGTTTAATCATCTTATTGATAAGGGATATATGGAGTACATGGAACCAGCCATCTTATCAGGTGACAACTTGCCTGTTTGATTTTTCTTAATGGAAAATCCTAGGGAAAGCATCACACTGTGGACAGAGAGGCTGTAAGTTAGAATGAATGGGAAGGATATAGAAAACCAATGGTAAAATCAATATGACATTAAAACAACTATTTTATAGGCACAACTATATTGATGAAGACAGGTTACTGGGGAAGGGATAAAGAAAAGAAAACTGACAAGCACTTAGGATAAAAAGAGCACAAAGTGTGAGAAAACAAGAGAACTTCACTTTTTATTGTTGACACTATGCAAAAGGATCTATACTACTGAGGTTACAGAGTTTGTCATTGGACTGCCTAATTTGACTAAATGGTAACTAATGCCATATTTCTCAGTTGTTTGACTAAAGCAGTAGTAGTTCCAATCCAGTCCGTTTTTTTTAACTGCTCTCTATAAGTCATTTAATTTGCTGTAGTGTTCCGACATTCTGTCACAGGTTCCTTAATTTAGTCCAATTGTCCTCAGCTTGCTCAGATCAGTTCAATACCTAAAATTGAAGCTTATATGCTATGAAATATACATGAAAGAATTGCAAAGTGCATAGGTCAATTAAATGTGAGCAGCTGTGCCAATTGACAAGCTATGAATTCTAATCTATATGGTCATCCATAGCTGAGGCGTTTAGCTTGCTCTTTTGCGAGCGTAGTTTTCTTTTGGCCAGATTTAACTAGCACAGTTAGATCATTGGATCTTACCTGTGTTAAGTAGGATCTCAGGCTCCTGTTTTGGCTTCCTGTTTTCTTGTTCTATTGCCCGGAAAATGCAAAAATGCTTGTAGCTTGGAAACGCTACCCCACACCAGATAAATATTCTATTCTGCAGAAATATAACCCATGCCTATCTCCCTATTGTTAACATTTCAGCCGAGAAGGCCCACTATGCTGCAAGGGACCCAATGATGGCCTTGAAGGAGTACATGATCGAGAACAACCTTGTGAAAGAGGCTGAGCTCAAGGCAATTGAGAAGAAGATCGATGAGCTTGTGGAGGATGCAGTGGAGTTCGCTGATGAAAGCCCCCAGCCTCCACGGAGCCAGCTTCTTGAGAATGTCTTCGCCGACCCTAAGGGCTTCGGCATAGGCCCAGATGGACGGTACAGATGTGAGGACCCGAAGTTCACAGAAGGAACGGCCCATGTCTGAAAATCTCTCCACCTGCCACTCTTTTCTCAGCTTATTTGTTATTGTCCCATGGCGATCTCAACCCTCTTTGATTTTTGTGGTCCGATTTGAAGTACATCAGGCAATAAGTCTAAAGCTACGTCTCAGTTCTCATGCTATACTAATGTCTTGTTAACGCATAATCTGTTCTGTATGGATGTACTGTGGATTTCAATAGTGTAGCTAAATGTTACCTCTGATGCCTTTTATGCATGGAATTAGAGTGGTGCCTGAAACTCAACCAGAGGATGAAATCAGTTTAAGCACACACCTACCGACTCTCAATGCTATAAATTGATATATAACACGTCCTGTCATCCATTGGTGTCGGATGGAACGCGTTCTTCAGTTTGGAGAGATATGGTTCTTTTCCGAGGAACATGAGAGTTTTCGAGGAGATTCTCCTTCTTAATATACTGGTAGTTTTCAAGGTGATCGCTGGTGATTGCAGGGAGACCTTTGCCTCCGGTTCAGATGTCGTCTTCTTCTCCTTCTCCTTCTCCCGATAAGTAAGAAACTCTCTCAACTGCAGCTCCTCCCGATCCCAATCAGAAAGAAACAGAGCAGACCTGAGTTGAGGGCCAAATCCACTTTCTTCTCGTCCACCCACCTGCACCAAGCACCCTCCGTGAACCCTAGACTGAGAGCATGATCATCAATCGAAGATCCATCTATTCAAAAAATTGAGTTCGGCATGGTCACATCGCACTTGACTTAGGACCAAGAGGTTGGGTTCGATTCATCTTTTATTCGCAATAATTATCAAAGACAACATATGAAGTGGNAAGAGGTTGGGTTCGATTCATTTTTTATCCGCAATAATTATCAAAGACAACATATGAAGTGGCCCAGCTCTTAGTAGGTTCGTCCACCCAGCGAAACCGGCCGGGTCCACTGGTAAGTACTTCAATTGGGACACTGAGCTGTGGTCGGTTTGAGAACATTAAACAAACGATGATGATGAATTGACGATGATGGTGCCATGTTCTGTGCTTTCACAACTCACGGAGGAGTCTGACAAGGAACCTTCAACGCTCCCAAATGGCAATTTGTTATTCCCGGAAGCCAGGACGAAAGGGACAGAAATGGTCACAAACATCCAAGCTGTCTTTCTATATTAGAGAAATTACAAGACGACTAGGTATTGCTCCCAAATATGTCAATTCCATCGTCTTTTTTTTTGCAATTTATTCATTCACATGTCAGAACATGAGATTATTATAATATATATCTAATATATACATTGGAACCATCGATGAATGATGGTGGCTTAGGGTTTTTTCTTTCCCCTAAGTCGGTTGAGGATGTGAGAAGGATAAGACGAGGGGGGGTAAAGCAAAAACGAAAAGGGTATATATGAACATATGGAAAATTGAAAAGTTTAGGTGGAGTTCCGTAAATTAAAAAACATCGAAGAAGAAGTTCAGGGAACCACCGGATGGTGACGACATACAGGTTGGCCTCCCGAAAGAGAGGAGAAAAAGAAAAGAAAAAAGAGAAAAGAAAAGGGAAAAATATTTTTTAAAAAATATATTATAAATATTAAAATAAAAAATAGGTAAGGTTAATCGAGATAAGGCAGCAATGAAGATCATATTCAATGTGCAATATATTCTATTGTTAGGTCCCACCGCTGTCTGGGCTATGATGTTCTCCTCCAAATCAATTTTGTATTAATTATGGTATTTATAATTCATTACTTTATTTTAAAATTTAAAACATTGTGCATTTCATTTTTATTTTTATTTATTTAATTAAGGGTTCTTTCCTATAATGGACAAACTACATTGGTTGATTCGTAAAATGGGAATATACTATCCATATATATGCATATATGCATATTATCTGTCACAATTTTACAATATATAAACATTCATTCCTGGGTACGTTCCAAGAAAAATCCAAAGCCAAGTTCATTCCGGTGCAGGTTTTTCATCGAAAAAGTGGACTAGTAAGTCGAAGACGCCGGAAGGGGATAAGGACACAGATACAAATACAGACGAAGCAGGTGGATCTTAACGATGCGATGTGAAGGTGAGAGCTAGAAGAATCTCAGTGAAGGTTCGTACTTGCCGACCTCTTTTCGGTTCTTTGGTTCTCTATCATCTTGTTTTTTTTTGTACCCCTTTAAAAACCCTTTTCTGCTTCTCCTCATCAGTTAATTTGCAAGTTCCTTAACTGATGCCGCTTCTGGGATCAGTAAAATTTAGTGAGAATGAAGCTTTGCCCTTTTGTGGGCTGTCTGCATTCTTGTGCTCCTTCCTTTTTGGCTAGACGATCGTTATGAATGGGTGTTGGCTGCTGTCTCTTTGATGAATTGACTGCGGGGGTTTGTTAGGAATTGCTGGAATGATAGATGGTGTTTTGGGGAAATGAAAATCCTTGTGCTTTAGGAATAGGCATAGGTTGAAGAGCTTTGCTAGATTTCCTTCTGGCTTTTAATGGATTTCCGTAGGATCAGTGCTTGCAATTGCAGATTCGTGTGCACACTTAATGATCCTAATTACAGGTACAATAGCGTCTTGGTTGTATTTCTAAGACGCGCTATAGATGGGCACAGAAATAACGTGATGATGTTGGTTGTTTGTTTGGAGCTGACGCATTAGTAGCTTGCTGTTTTATAGATTCGGAGCTACTTCAGGTACCATAGCGTCTTTTGATTGAATTGTAGAGCTATTTATGAAGCTAGAAAGCAGGGATGCCCAGAAGAATTTGCTCTTCTGCCGCTGCTGATGCAGAAGAGTACTACAATTAGTTTACTGATTGGACCACCGTTTGCAGCATTTTATTCTTTTTGGCCGCTGCTTTTGCTATTTGTCTTTTGACTTGAGTTTTTTCCCCCTTTTTTGGACAGCTTGACAAATATGGGGTACTCTTTAATTGTTTTCAAGTCCTTATTCAATGGTAATGTATAGGTTTGTATTTGTCATATGTTTTCATAAACCTGATGCTAATAACAAGAAGTTGGCAATTGGCGCTGGATGTCAATGATTTGTATGCATGAATCAGCAACTAGTGGGCGAAGGTGGAGAGGTGGCAGTGGTGTTGTGAACAAAGAAATTTTGTTATGAGAATGTCAAAATGTTTTACCTGATAGTTGGGTACTTATGTTTTGAAACAACCTTTTTGAAACAAATTATGGAGTTTGGCAGACACTTTGAACTAGGTACTTTTAGTACTAAAGTGGCCTCCTCCTATAGCTTGTGCAAATCCTTCAGTTGGATTTTAGCCAGTTCTGCTTTCTGGCTAATCATAATTTTCCCCCAATGCTGTTGATTAGGGTGCTCTCTGAAATCTGTCAGCTTTCTGTAATATCCCTACTTATGCTTTACTAACCGCTGGTAAAATACATGTTTGACTTTTTTCAGTATGTCAATTCTAGACATGTCAAAACATCTACATGTATGTTCTGTAGTGAAGTTCACTCCTTTATTGCTTTCTGCCTCATTTGCAAGCCATTAAACAATGATAATTGAGGTAGGAGTAGGCACTTATCATGATTGCCATTTTTTGAAAAAATGTTCGTTAGTTAAGGCAGATTATTTGATCTCTTTTGTCCATGAATTCTTTATAAATGAACAAGGATAAGGCTTAAATAGTTCTTGTGGGGCAATGATAAAAACAAACGACGTAACTCCAAGTTGGGATTTAACTGTCTTTTCTAGATTATGAAGTCAGAGGGGTGAGTGCCTTCTGCAACTTTCTGCTGCTTTTACTTTGGGGAATGAAAAGTTCGGGTTGTTAATCATATTGATGGTCCTAACATTGTACTTGATCAATGATTTGGGCTGAATCGTGTCTACACCATTCAGGACTATTGTTTTAATAGTCCTTTGAAGCTGTTGCTAGTAGTGAAAATCTAAGGAAGACCTGGCATGTCCTGATTATTTGTTGCAATGTGATCATCAAACAAATTGGGTTATGCACTACTGAATTTTGATCTATTGCTTGGCAGAATTATCTTGTCAGTATCTTATGCATGGTGAAATCTCTCTGATAAAGTTTTTGTCTGTGGTTTGTTGAATTAGACTTGTTTATTTTTTTCTCCTCCATAAACAGATGACTAGAGACTCAGATCAAGGACATATAATTGAAGTATGTGGAGATATCCCTCCCAGAGAAACAGGTCGGGGGATCAAGGTTTGTGATGAGGCCCCCTGTGGGTTTTCTGATGCCAAGACGAGCTCTAAGGATGCGAGGGAGCGGGCTGCTTCCATGCGGCAGCTTGTGATCGCTGTTGTCCTCTGTGTTATATTCATGACCGTGGAAGTTGTTGGAGGCATCAAAGCAAACAGTCTTGCAATCTTGACGGATGCGGCCCATCTGCTGTCAGATGTGGCGGCTTTTGCGATCTCACTCTTCTCGATTTGGGCCTCAGGCTGGGAGGCAACGCCACGCCAATCTTATGGGTTCTTCAGGGTCGAGATCCTTGGGGCCCTCGTCTCAATCCAGATGATATGGTTTCTTGCCGGCATTCTCGTCTATGAGGCCATTGATAGGCTTATCGATGGGACAACTGCAGTAAATGGCTTTCTCATGTTCATCGTTGCAGCTTTTGGTTTGGTGGTTAATATTGCTATGGCACTCTTGTTGGGTCATGATCATGGTCATGGTCATGGTCATGCTCTTGGCCACAGTCATGATCATGGTGACCATGGCGGTGATCATGACCATGCCCATGAGGATCATGTTCATGCCCATGATGAACATGGAGATTCGCATATCCACGGGTTAACTTTCAAGACACATCACCAGCACGCCCACCACCACCACCACCACCACCATTCCAATGATGGAGATCCCAGAAGACATCATGATCATCACCACGACCACGAGACCGGCCATACTGAGCCATTGCTCAAGGCTCGCTCTGACACTGAGACTGACCCATCATCCAAGCCTGTAGAAACAAAGAGGCATCGCAACATAAACGTCCAGGGAGCTTACCTTCATGTACTTGGGGACTCCATTCAAAGCGTCGGGGTGATGATCGGGGGTGCACTCATATGGTGGAAGCCCAATTGGAAGATCATAGATCTAATATGCACGCTTGTGTTCTCGCTTATCGTCCTGGGCACAACAGTAAGGATGATCAGGAGCATCCTTGAGGTGTTGATGGAGAGCACGCCAAGAGAGATAGATGCGACGAGGCTCGAGGAGGGATTGCTGGAGATGGACGAGGTGGTTGCTGTCCATGAGCTGCACATATGGGCAATCACGGTGGGGAAGGTGCTGCTGGCCTGTCACGTTAAAATAAAGAACGAAGCCAATGCTGACATGGTGCTGGACAAGGTCGTGGATTACATCAGGAGAGAGTATAACATCAGCCATGTTACCATCCAGATCGAGCGCGAGTGAGTATCGGAAGCTTATTCTAGTTTAAGCGTTGCCTGGGTTTCTCAGCTCATGTTTGCTGGGCAATTCTCCCCAACACTTGAGCTCCATGTAATGCGGGTAGGAATAATTGTTGCTCGTTGTGTTGTTGGAGATCCAAGAAGTGCTGTCAAATTTTATGCGTATGTAGAGTTCAAACCGTCGATGGATTGAATTCCCCATGAAATTATTTTGTCATT